>CAOKZL010003755.1:0-72112 GCA_948472985.1 Iguana delicatissima | reverse complement strand
TTTAGTTACTGCCATCACCTTGGGCCTCTCACCATTCATGGCTTACCCATCAGAGCTACCCAACATGGCCAGTAGAAAGGGATGGGAGTTGTAATGCAAAACATCAGGAAATCTAAAAGTTAACCTGTCCTGGGAGGGTCAACATATCTTACAGGCTTGCAGAGATAAAAGAGGTGGGAGCTAGCATCATGTAGTGGTTTGAGCATTGGACTATGACCCTGGAGACCAAGATTTGATTTCTCACTTGGCCATGGAAACCCACCCAGATGACCTTCAGTGTATCACAGTCTCTCAGCTCCCAGAAAAACCCATGATAGCCTTAGAGTTGCCATAAGTTGGAAATGACTTGAAGATACACAACAACAAGAAGGATGTCGACAAGCTGGAACGTGTCCAGAGGAGGGTGACCAAAATGGTGAAGAGTCTGGAAGCCATGCCCTATGAAGAATGCCTTAGGGAGCTGGGTATGTTTAGTCTGCAGAAGAGAAGGTTAAGAGGGGACATGATAGCCATATTTAAATATTTGAAGGGATGTCATGTTGAGGAGGGAGCAGGCTTGTTCTCTGCCGCTCCAGAGACTAGGACAAGGAGCAATGGATTCAAGCTGCAGGAAAGGAGATTCCTCAGGAAGCACTTCCTGATGGTCAGGGCTGTCTGGCAGTGGAATGTGCTGCCTTGGAGTGTGGTGGAGTCTCCTTCTTTGGAGGTTTTTAAGCAGAGGCTGGATGGCCATCTGTTGGGAATGCTTTGATGGGTATTCCTGCATAGCAGGGGGTTAGACTTGATGGCCCCTGGAGTCTCTTCCAACTCCATGATTCTGTGATTCTATGAACAACAAATAACCATTACCCTGATCATTTTGGAAGAAGAGTGGGATGTAAATTATTTCTTTAAGAAAAAAATTATTTAAAAATGAGAATCATCATTCTTGCAAACTATTTTAATGACAAGTACAAACTGTAATTGGGGCCTATGTGCAAGAAGCTGAAAACTAAACATAGCTGCAGAAATAGAAACACATGTACACAAAGCAGTGAATAAAGAAAATGAAGCAAAATATCATAAATAAGTAAAAATAGAGTGTATAATTTCTAAAATCACAGGTACTAGGGTTCAAATTCCACCTGCTGTCCTATAAACCCAATCTCAGGGCTGGTTGTGGTTGTTAGATGGATAGGGAAACTCACTCCATGCCTGTCCAGAATATTTCTTCTGCATTTTCTAGCCCAGCATTTTAAAGAGTTCCTGAAATCAAAGTTTGCTGAGCTCTGTCCAGGCTTCATTCCCAATAAATATTGTATGTTTGTCTATAAACATCATGTGCAGCTATTTCTTAGCTTCTTTTTCTTTCCCAACATGCTGTGGAATGTGATTTTATTAGATATGCAGCAATTTCCAGCCACCTCGAGGACCTAAATACCCTAAAGGCATTAAATCCTATCTGATCTTGGAAACTAAGCAGGGCCAGCTCTGGTTACTATTTGGATGGAGACCACCAACAAATACCACGTGCTGTAGGCTATATTTCAGAGGAAGGGGCTGGCAAAACCATCTCTGAGTATTACTTGCCTAAGAAAACGCTAAAAACTAATTGGTCGCATCCCACACCATTGGCTGGGGGTTTTGGGAGTTACAGTTGAACATTTGAAAGGCCACATGATTCCTGCTTAGAAATCTTCTGCTAAGCTATCACAGCACGAAATCTCTTGGTGTTGTTTTGACTCACAATTAATACATTTTTCCTTGGACACTTGCTGTCTGGTTGCCTCTGGTTATTCGATTGTCCTTGGCCAGGAATTTTGGGGGAGATCTTAATTATGATCTCTTTCAGACCTGATCCTTTACCAGCTACAATCATATATAAAATATATAAAATATAAGATATATATAAAATCCACTGTATTATCTTGGAATCAACTAAAATGCCTAAAAAGATTAAAAGGTGTTAACTGCCTGACCCTTGTTTGTGTATTTTTTTTACCAGAGGTCAGCAGGGTTATCTTTCTTACCAGTGTAATCCTATACATATGCGTACAGAAGAGTAAATCTCATTAAACGAAGTTAGAGGTTGCCACTCAGGCTGTTTTTAATTAAGCTGGAACCCTTAGCCTAGGTGTAGGACCCATGCAGGCCCTCCAGATGTTGCTGAAGGTACTGCAGCTCCCAGCACTCTTCATACTTGGCTATAATGACTAGGCCTTCTGAGATTTGCAGTCCAGAATCTGGAGACCTGTATGATCCCACCCAGTGTCTCAGAAAGTTATGAGTCTTCTTGTTGTTGGCTGCCTTCAAGTCGTTTCCGACTTATGGAGACCCCAAGGCAACCCCATCATAGGGTCTTCTGGGGCTGAGAGTAGGTGAGGTGCCTAAGGTTATCCCGTTTCCACGGTGGAGCAGGGAATCGAATCCTGGGCCATTTCCACACTATACTATTATAATACTATTATTCCACTTTCAATATCCTGTGGAATTCTAGGGTTTACTTTACTGAGGCCAAAGAGCTTTCTTGCTGAGAACTCTAAATGCCCTTCCTTAAACTGCAAACCCCAGGATTCCAGAGGATGTTGAAAGTGGAATAATAGCACTATAACAGTGTAGTGTGGAAATGGCCCTGGTCTCCAGTGTTGTAGTCCAGCGCTCAGACTGTTATATCATGCCGCTTCTCCGTAGGTCTTACTCCTAAGTGATTCAGGCTCGGATCCAGAACAGCTAATCCGCATTCAGGTCTCACCCCGCGCAATGCCCGTCTTGGTCCTTTACTTTGATGAAGCGATTTGGGGGAACTCGCAAGCTGGCACACTTTCGTGGCACTTTGATTGGTCGAAATTGTATTTTACAGTTGCCGTTTTCTCTCTCATTCACACACACACAGGCGCGGACCAACACGGGCAAGCTTTGTTTTTGCACGGACAGAAGTGTCCGGGTCCAAAACTTGATCATTTTGGAGAGGAACAAACTTTTAGCTGGCAATATTTGGTCGGTCACTGCAACGGGAGCGGGGCGAAGAGAGGTGGTGACCTCCCTCTCTGCGTGCATCTTCCTTTCGTGGTGAAGGCAGGAGAAAGCGTGCCCTTGTTTTTAGGGCCACCCCCCGCTCCCTCCCCCCTCCTCCCCCCCCCGCTTGCCTGCCTGCCTCCCTTCCTGGTACTGGCAACCCTCAATTGCGTAAGGCCAGTCACGCCCTCCCTGGTGGGGGAATTTCAGTGTGAGATCAGATCAGTGCCTTCCCTCCCCGATTCTTCCTTCCCCTCCCCCTGTCTTCACACGATAAATCCCCCCTGCGGCAAGTTACTGCCGGCAGAAAGCGGAGAGTTATCGGTGGCCGTGGAGCTGCCCCCGGCTAGGTGTCTGTGCGTCTTCCACCCTTGACTGAGGATGCTGGACTTAGACTACCCGCAGTGAGTGAGAGCGAACTGGGCTCGGGGGTTTGAAAGCAGAGGCACAGAGGGCTGGCCTTCAGTGGAGTTCGGGATCTGCCCCAGAACGTTTGTTCTCTCCTTTAAAGGAAGAAGGGACTCATAACACGGGGGCCTCTGAACATGTGCAGAGTGGCTGATCACCGCAAGCCGCGTCTCCCGCTCTGTGCTGCAAATTCAGGCGTTGAAGGGCTTAGGCAGTCTAGCGCCCGGGACTTTTTCACCCCATTTAGGCACTCAAAAGAGGCGTCGTTGTCGTCCTCCCGCTCCCGGCGTGGTAGTCTCTTGGAAGACATCCCGTGTCTTCTCCTCCCAAAGGGCTCTGCCCCGCAGATCTTGCAAACGGCATTCCAGTATTTGGAAACTGGGTGGCTCCCAACGGGAGGAGAGGAGGGAGGGCTGGGAATCGGGACTCACGAAAGCTTTTCGAACCGGGAAAGGCTGCCTGCTCGAATTTCGGGGTTCCGAGGAAGGGGGTTCGGAAGGAAAGGAAGAGAGACAGGCGGGAGTCCAGTCCTCTTGAGGCCATTTCCGCACTAGACTGTTATAGCGCTATTATTCCACTTTCAACATCCTATGGAATCCTGGGGTTTGCAGTTTAGGGAGGGGCATATAGGGAGGGGCCCGGCCCCTCCCTAAACTTCAAATCTCAGGATTCCATAGGATGTTGAAAATGGAATAATAGGGCTCTATAACAGTCTAGTGCGGAAATGGCCTGACTTGAAAAGATAGTCTTCGTGGTTTGTTGTTTAGATAAGATATGTGCTCCGGGGGCTTTATAATTTAAGAACAATCTCAAACAACTTTAAAAGCCATAAATAGCAATGGAAAAATGCAATGCAATAAATTAAAAGCCATAAATTACAATGCAAAAAGGATTAAAAACATAGCAGCAGTTAAAGACGTTTCACTCTGAAGACTCAAGGGCCATAGGAATCCCTGTTGTTTTAGGGCAGGATTTTGGGCTGGCAGAATTTGGAGGATAGGAAGGGAAAGTTTGCAAGAAAATAAAATACAGGAGGCAGACATAGCTAAAAACGCTGGGTGAGGAACCCTATTTAGGCGCATCTTACTTAAGAAACACCTTCAGCTCAAGAGCTTTAAGGAGCCCTCCCTGCCCTCTTCTCAACAACAACCCTGTAAGGAAGGCTAGCCAGAGAGTTGACAACTTCCCACATCACCCAGTGAGGCACATGGTTGACCTAAGATAGGAAACAAGACCTCCTGCACTGCCCTACCCATGACTAAGGCAAATAGGATTCCTTTTGCTCCCCTAACTGAATGCTAATTGGAGAAATAGGTGGGTTGGGGACAAAGAACAGTCCCCCGCCAACAACACACACAGTGAAGCCATTTCTACACTATGCTGTTATAGTGCTATTATTCCACTTTCAACATCCTGTGAAATTCTGGGGATTGTAGTTTACTGAGGCCAAAGAGTCTCTGGCTGAGAATTCTAAATGCCCCTCCCCAAACTGTGAACCTCAGGATTCCATAGGATGTTGAAAGTGGAATAATAGCACTATAGCAGTGTAGTGTGGAAATGGCCTGAGAGTGCATTCCAGGCCTGCTGTGGTCAGGACCCAAACAGTGGTAATGCCTGCAGACATACGCTAAGAAATGCCAATATTTAGGGACTTTCTGGCAGAGGCAGGTCACTTGCCACCAAGTATTTTCAGGCAAAGCTTCTGTGCAGAAGGATACAGGCTAGAAAAGAGTTTTCACAATTATATCTTTCCCTACCATTGCATCTACATGTGGGGTGGAGGGAGGAGAAGTCTTCAGCTTGTTCAATCTGCTTTCTTGTGCAACATCTTCAAGATACAGAGACTTGGCCTCTTAAAAAATGGAGGGAACCGTGCTTTTAAGTTACTGGCCTCTTCCCCCATGACTCTTTCTTCTTGATTAGAAACAGGGTGTTTTGTGCGCTCTCTTTCTCCCCCCACCTCATCCCTTTCTCCCTCTTACTTTCCTTCCCCTCCCTTTGCCTGTTATGCAAAACCTGAGGGCTACAAAGGTGAGGAAAATTAAATTTGAATATTTCCTCAGCTCACAAGAGTGTGACTGTGAAGAGGGTGGTACAATAGGGGGTGAGTGCACCCTCTGTGTGAAAACATCTTCCCTCCTGAAGGCTGATTTCACGCCAGCTCTGCAAGTCCTATGTCCTAGTGGCCTGTTCACACAGCAGAACGATAGCACTGTTATTCTACTTTAACTGCCATGGTTCTGTCCTGTGGAATCCTGGGATTGATAGTTTAGGGAGGGGCATTTAGAATTCTCAGCCCGAGCACTCCAGTGCCTCATCAAACTACAAGCCCCAGGATCCCATAGGGTGGGACCAAGACAGCCAAAGTAGAATAATAGTACTGCCATTCTGTAGTGTGGATGAGCCTCAGGGCTAATTGGTTGGGCCCTGAAAGCAGGTGCAAGATCTTAAAAGTCCAGGCTGCAGGGCTGGCCTGGCCATGTGGCAGAGAGATGCAGTCACTTCGGGGGTTAGAAATTGAGAGGTATGTTAATGGCAGCCATACAGCCTGCCCTATACAGTATTCCCCTAAATTGGTCCACTTTTCTCAGGTGTGGCAGAGAGGTCCTATCCCATCTCCACTGTTGAAATAAGGTCTACCTGGCAATCCCATTGGCTTCTGTATGTAGAATGGATAGAAGTGCTATCTTGTCCTTTGCTTCAGGCAGCAAAATGTCTTGGGATGGCTTGCTAAGACTGGCAGGGCCCAAGGCAAGGGTAAACACAAAAACAGCATCCAGAGACAGCAAAGAATCTAACACAAGGTTTAGTGGAGCTAAGGGTGGATATTCAGGATGAATGGAAACAGGGCCTAGAATGGACCAAGGTTATTTCAGTAACTGCCTTTAGTAATATTCAAAGACACAGCAGTATTAGAATGTATCAGCATAGCTCCTTTGAGACTAACTGGAAGAAAGATATGCAGCATAAACTTTTGTAAACTTGGTCTACCTGGTAAAACTGGCCTAAGACAGGCGAGTAAGACAAAATGAGTTCTTTCAGCCTCACCTTGTGATCAATTACAAGTCTCTGCAGATACTCAGGGAAAAAACCAATTTGTGAAGAAGACTCCCTGACCTAGCTCGTAGGGAGTCCTTTACTTACCTGGAGTTTTTCCTCTATAAGTAGGTGCTCCTTCGCATGGCTACTACTGTTCTAGTCTGTGTTACAACAGAACTTGAGAAAGAGTACTTTTTCAAACTATAACTTTCAGAATTCCCCAGCTAGCATGATCTGTGGGCATGGCAGATAGGGGCTGCTGGAAGATGCAACCCTAAAATGAATGTTTCTAAGCTCTGGCCTTTAGCTGCCAGCACTCTCCGGTGCTGGGAGGTGAGACTAAAACTTGCCATTTCTCAGAGGGGTGGAATCTGCAGTTTTTTCCCCCTGAAGCATTCAGGACTGTCTCCCTCATGTTATTTTGCCATGGGTATTAAATTAGGCAGATTATATGGCACAAAACATATTCACTTCAAAGTGAATCATGAACCTTTAAGGTGATTTGGACAAGTTGCCAACTTTCAGCCTAATCTAATTCACAGGGCTGTTGTGAGAAGAAGAAGATGGGCAAACCCCTCATTCTGGCTTGCTTTTTCATGGTCTCTGGCCTAGGAAGCACCAGTGGCAATGTGGCAGAGAGTATTTTCTCAGGTTTGTCCCTCCTGTCTCCACACTATCTCAGTCTTGCAGCCTCTGCAGATCTTGTGTCTGCGTAATTCTTGGACTGCAGCTCCCATCACCCTGGTTGGAGATAGTGGAATTTGTTGTCTAACACATTGGGAAAGACCCTAGGTTGGGAGAAGCTGCATGACTGTGACTTGATATTCTCTGACACCTTGCTACTTGCACCTATGCCTCTATTCATTCACCTGGTGAAATAACTGCTGTGTATACAAGTGAGGGCTTTCCATTATGGAATATCAATGTCTCTGGGTATGTTTGAATTGATGGCTAAGCCATGGTTTATATTACACATGGTATGTTGGTTTAGCCATGAATTGTCCTGCAGAAAACCAACAAACCACAGTCTTTCTCTCCTGCTCCTTTTGTCAGCATTTGTTTCAGGATAGAAAGTTGGGGAAGCAAACCAAGGATAAGCCACAATTCTGGGTTAAGTTGCAACAGCAAGCCATGGTTTAAACAAACTAGAGTTCACAAGTCAAAAAGAAACCATGGGTTCTTATTGGTTTGTAACTTGCTAGAAATCATGGTTTGTTTATGGGTTTGGATTTAGACAGAATAACAACACAATTTAACAAACAAACAAACAAAAAACCACCCACCACTCGGCTTGGGCAAATCTGGCCACTGTGTATTAGTACAGTTACAGAATAGTATTATATTCTGATGTCAACTATTAAGGATTTAAAACTGGGTCCAAGACCAACATATAGCCTGCCAGCAGAACTTGAAGATATCACTTTAAAAGTGAACATATTAGTGTTATACTATAACAGGTGTGGGGAAATTGTGGCCTGCCAGCTGCAGACAATCTCCAGTCCCATGTTTCTAGCCCTCCAGAAGACTTCTGGATCCCCTGATTATTATTTACTTTTTTTTTCTTTTGCTATTTTCAGCTGCAAACTATGCAAAACTGGCCCCAGAAGCTGTGGTTTGGTTTTCAACCCCTATGAGCCCTCAAATCTTGAATAAGAAGTTAGCATCTTTGTGAGATATTAGGTGTGTCTGGGGATGAAAACTGGTCCTTAACCTGGCATAGTCACCTACTTGTTTAACTCAACCCCCCAATTGTTATGTGTCACTCTCATGCTACCTTTTAAAAAAACCCACATTACCCATTATAATCTCATCCATAATGTTTTGAAGTACAGTTGGCCCTCCACATTTGGCAGGGTAAGGGGTGCAGGAGCCTCACAAAAGCAGGAAAATAGCAAATATCAAAATGTGTGTGCGTCTGTCTGTCTGTGGGAAGGGGCCAAGGCATGGTGGGGAGAACTCAGCGTCCAAACCAAGTTAGGGAAAGGAGAGGAAAGGGGGGGTGAGTCAGCATGGTGGCCCTATACTTCATCTCTTTCTTGCCCATCTCCTTCTTGGGTGTGGTGCCATCGGGAGAGGGTTTGTGGTGCTGCCCTTTAACTGGGCACGCAGTGGTTGGTGGAGGAGGACCAGAGATGGATTTTCAGAGGGCTGTGTGGCCTGATCAGAGCCATGGAGAGGGAGGGTTCCCCTGAAAAAGAAACATCTGAGGTGAGGTGGGGCAAATGTTGAAGTAACTCACAAATAATTTGTGAAAGTCAAACCCACAAATGTGGAGAGCTGACTGTAGTAGTGAGCAACAGTTGCTTGTTTAAGAAGAAAACATGCTGATGATGTTACATTTGAAAGGTCTTTGTTATGCAAAAAATGTATCATCCGTCACTTCCAGGCTCTACCTGGCTCACCAATTTGGCATATTGAAACAAGTGGGTGAAAATTGGGAGGGAGGGGGGCTTCAGATTGGAATGCTCTGTATTTGGATCTAGGAGAGCCACCTTCAAATCCCTCTTGTTTAGTGTAGACTTGGTTCTTCAGCTGTGACAGGTTCAAATGCAGTACTTAAGAACCAAAGGAAGGAAATCATCCTACTATGATTAGAGATTGGGCACGGAGACACCCGTGTCTATTGAGTGACAAGAAGGAGGCATCATCCATGTGCATCCCTTGTAGCCTCCCCACCCACATTGGTGAAGAATATTTTGCAGAAGTATCCATGTTTTCCAGGAACAGAGCAGGAATTCTTGGTTTCCTTAATTCCTTGCTCCAAAATTAGCATAAATTCTGCATGGCAGTTCTGATCAGAGTTGGAAGGAATACCATGGGCTGTCTAGTATGATCCTCTGCTGTGCAGGAATACATGGCTAAAACACTCCTAACAGATGGCTATCCAACCTTGGTTTAAAGACCTCTAGTGAGAGAAAGCAATCATCTTCTGAAACAATCTATTCTGCTGTTGAACAGCGCTTCCTATCAGGACAGGAGTTTTTTAAAGAGATTGTCATACTGGATATCCATTCTTCCATTCAAAAGATTTGTGAGTGGAGGCTTCTCTAATATGAACAATTGTGATATTCAAGTTGTGCAGAAAGTGATTTTTTTTAAAAAAAGGGAGGAAGTAAACACATAACGGGAAATATATCAACATCCTAGCCATTTTTATTATACTTTCCACTGCCAAAAAATACCTGAATTAAAAAGAAGAAAATTCCCTAGAACTTTTATCGAAGCTTAGAAAAATGGTTAAAAATGCAACTGAACTGGGATTGCAAAAGACAGATATCAGGATTATTTTTTACTTTTGGTTTGTGTTAACTTGCAGAAAGCAGTCTCCAAAAAGCAAGAGTGAGTGCTCATTTGGACACAAAACTATTTCTTAAACTGGTTTGCCTTAGGAAGTTCTTCTTTAATGTTTAGGCAGAATCTTTTTTTTCTTACCAATTGAATCCATTGGCTTGTGTCCTAGGCCATATCAACACTACACTGTTATAGTGCTATTATTCCACTTTCAACATCCCATGGAATTCTGGGATTTGTAGTTTACTGAGGCCAAAGAGTGCTCTGGCTGAGAATTCTAAAGGCCCCACCCTAAACTGCAACTGGGAGAATGAATACTGCGGTATTTATTTCTAAATAAAGGTTTATAGGATTGTGTAATAAATATTCATGTAAAAGTACCCTTTATTTTGCTCTCTCTGAAACCATTAATGGCACTCAGCAAGTAGCTATTGCTATTCTGTGCATTGGGCCACTGCTAATTTTTCAATAGAACTTGGAGAAGTTACCATTTTGGCCACCAGCTATGCTGATTGGGGGACTCTGGGAGTTGCAGTGCAAAAAAAGGTCACTCACACATTTTCAAATAATTCCTTCTCAGGTTTTAATAAATTCTCAGTGACTGTGAATAACATGGGGGAAGCAGAGATGTGGGAGAGATTTTAAATGGGCGGCATCTATGCCTCTTTACCAATTTCCCTTTTCTCTTGGCAGATTTGAGGGCTCCCAGTATGGATACATGGTAAGTAAATGGCCTATAATTTTTGAATTATATGGAAAGTGTTCTCCAGAGTCTTAAGTTGGGGTGGGCAACAAGTGGCCGTTTGCCTATTTTCACAATCTGTTTGCAAGCAAACCAGCAAGAGCAATATGTCAGGGGCAATCTGATCCTCTATTGGCAGCCTGTGGGATGTGGGGAGAAGAAAAAGAAGAGAGAAGGGGATGGCAGAGGGAAGAAGGGGAAAAAGAAAGAAATGGTGTGGCAGAAAGAGGGGGAAAGGGGTGGCAGGGAGAGAAAAAGGGAGGGAGTGGGACAGGGGTGGTAGAGGGAAGGAAAAAGAGGAGGAGAGGATGGGAGAGAGAAGATGGGATGGAACAGAGAGAGAAAGAGGGAGTGAGAAGAAGGTGGTAGAAAGAGACGGGGGTGAGAAGGAGTGACAGAGGGAAGATGGGCAAAAGAGGAAAGGTGTGGCAGAAAGAGAGAAAAGGGGGTGACAGAAAGAAACAGGAATATGAAGGTGTCACAGAGGAAGGGAGAGAGAAAGAGAGAAAAGTGTCAGAGAGAAGGGGGATAATGGTGTTGCCTGTGACAGTGAAAAAGGAGTGGTGCATGGAGCTGGGAGAGAGAAGTGTCAGAGAAGAAGAAAGTGGGGTGGTAGGAGAGAGAGTGAATAAGAAGGATGGCATAAGGAGGGAGAGAGAGGGAAAAATGAGTGGCAGGGAGAGAGAAAATGAGGTGGCAAAGGAGAGAAAAGGACTGCCCCAGCATCACACCCTTGGGAATGTGACTTGCGGTTGTGGGGGGTGTAATCAGCATGGAAGTTTTTGTGGCTGTGTGTTTTAGGAGCCAGTTAAAAGTTTGGAAAACATACGTTTTAGAACTACAGTTTCCAGAATCTCTTAGCACTCCTCTGGCCATGCTAGCTGGGAAATTATGTGAGTTGTAGTCCAAACAAGTAATGTTTCCACACTCTGGATCCCTGCCTTGTTGGTGGAATGGATCTGGCAGCTTCGAAATCAGTTGAGAACCAGAAGGATTCTTGTGTTTTTTTTTTTCTTATTGGGGTGAATGTTTGAGACCCATTTTAATGTTGTTCACCAACCTGTCCCGCGCTTTGCAGTTCTCCAGTGGTTTCACCTATGACCAGGACTCATGCAAACAAGAACTCACCTTTCCCTCCTGCATTGCAGACCCCGAGAACTCCCCAGGTAAGGCACACTTTGGCTACTAGGGCGGCAGGGGTGAAGAAGTAGATGCAGGAAGTGGGAGACCAGGTGGTGGAGCTGCGTGCATGCAGAGCTTGGAAGAGCTACTTTTGGAGACTACAAGTTAATTTTAGAAGACACTTTATACATCTGATTTCTCTTCCTAAGTCTAATTTCACTTGCCTTTGGAACTGCGTACAACGCACATGCCCAGCCATTAACTGGTCTGCAGAAAAGTCTTTCCTCTGCGGGCCTTCCTATCCAGTGGTAGTCTGCAATGCAAAAGGCACTCTCCCCTCCCCACTCCCTCCCCCATGGCTGCAGCCTCACCCTACTTGCTTGCGCAATCTGGATTAAGTCATGTACTTGGTGACTGACTTCAAGGCCTAGTGAGAGTCTGTCACAGATATGCACATTCTATTAAGTTTACAGAGAGATACCAGGTTGGGGGCCTTAGTGCTCGCCAAGGGGCTGGAAGGCACCTGAGGGAAGATAATGACAATGATCCAATCCTTTTGACCAGGGTCTTTAGTAACAATACTTCAAGACAGATCGACTCTGATGCAATTTACTGTATACGTGCTTCTCCCCACTCCCAACCCGCTTCCTGCCACATCCTTGGTGTGGTTTTCCTTTGAGGTGCCTGTGTTAGGAAGTGAGGCAATGCTGGAGCGTTGGCCTACATATATTTCTGTGTTTTTGTTTCCTTCCATCTGATCCTTCGTCCTAAATGCTCAGGCTGATACATGGGGTCCCCCTGCCATTTTATCCTCTCAGCAACCCTGTGATTATGAGTGGCCCACAGTCTCCCAACCAGTAACAGGACTGAATGAATATTTAAAGCTGGATTTTCCATAAGGTTATAAGATCTCAGTGCATTGCCCAGACTCCCCAGTTCTGGTGGTGGATCACCTCTGGGCAACAGACAGGGGTTCAAATTCTCCAGTTTTTATGGGATCAGCTCTGGATGACAGACGAGGCTTCACACAAACCTCCAGTCAGGCAAAACACCTCCTAGCTTGCTGTGCTTTGCAGACATTAGTTGATTTAAACCAATTAGTAGATTTAAATCAAACATTGTCATTTGCAAAGACACTTAATTTCCAACCACGGAAATAGGATCTCCCTCCTCTCTGCCTCTCCCTTTCAGTGTGCATGTTTGTGTGTGTGTGTGTGTTTGAATGACAAACTGTGAGCAACTGTGATTGCTGCTTAATGCATAATGCTTAAGGACATCACCAGGCTCTGCCCTCATGACATCACTGGGATGGTTCTGACCTGGCAACTCTAGTCTTCTTGTTCAACTCACAAACCCAGACGGTAGGCAACCAGATGCCCTCCACATGTGTTGGACCTTGTTGTTGCTGTGTGCCTTCGATTCTGACTTATGGTGACCCTAAGGTGAACCTGTCACAAGGTTTTCTGGGGCTGAGAATGTGTGACACACGCTAGGTCCCCCAATGAGTTTGTGTAGCTGAATGCGGAAATGAACCCAGATCTCCAGGGTTGTAGTCCAACCACCACACTGCACTGGACTGCAGCTCCACTCATCCCCAGCCAGTAGTTATGCTGGCTGAGATTTGCGGGGGAGTTGTAAACCCCTCAGTTGTGGACTAGCCTTTCCTGTTACATGAAGGAGGAGGAATGCTTCCAGTTTCTCCTCATCCCCATTTCCCACCAATTACTCCCACCCTCACTCTGAAGGGCCGGGGTGAAGGGCAGCCTGTGAGCAGTATGTGGCCCCAGGGTTGTTTTCTAGACCTCAGGGCTGTCCAGACATCAGAAAATGCTCCAGAATTATGTCTGAGGTGTATAGAGGCCATTTCCACCATATTTGGAGCCCCTTCAGCCCCCAAGACAAAAAAAGAGCAAATTTTTTCAGTTTTTTTAACCTCAAAATGCCCTCTAGGGACATAGGGGTCTTTTTTGTCATGTTCTCCCCACCCCCGCCAACCAATTTAGGCTGAAAGGAAGCCTTTTCTGAAGCAGGCAGTGACTTTCTGCTCATTTCTTTTTGTTGTTTTTTAAAAAAACCTTTACCTGGGCCAAAAATGACCCAGGAAGGCCCCAAAACATGGTGCATCTTTCCAATGTGTCCTGGGGGACTATTCTAGTCCTTAGCTTTTCACAGTTGCTCACCCTTGCGTTACAGAGAAAAACACCAGTAAGACCAAAATGGAGCAGTCTTTCTTCAGCACTAAGCACTGTGGACAGTGTGCACTATGGATAGGGGTAATGTTGTCATTGTGTGTGCCTTCCAACTCATTTCTAACTTATGGCAACCCTAAGGCAAAACTGTCGTGCGGTTTTCTGGGGCTGTGTGTGTGCGTGTGTGATGCATCCAAGGTCACCCGGCAGGTTTCCATGGCTGAGCAGGGAATTGAGGGTCTCCAGGGCTGTCGTCCCACACTCAGACCATGCCGGCTAGAGATAGTGGTCTGTGCTGTTTCCTGGTGAGAGCAGAGAGATGACACAGGCAGCTTCTTGTGCTTTTCCACCTGAGGTGCGTACCCCATGATGTCTAGGCTGGTTGGGGCACTGGTGCCACACGTTGACCATGCATCAGCTAAGCTGCTACCTTAAGATAGCCTATCTGGCGGCAGAAGATCCTAAGATGGTTTAAAACAATTTGAACTTTTAGAACTTGTTTTAACCAGTTGCTTGTTTAAAATGCTTTAAGTCTGTTTAAAGTCTGTGCAGAGAGTCAATGGGTTATAGTAGTTTTGAGTGTTGAACTGTGACTCTGGAGACCAGGTTTGAATCTCCGCTAAGCCATGGAAAACCACCAGGTGACCTTGGGCAACTCATGCTCTCTCGGCCTCAGAGGAAGGCAAAAGCAAACCCTCTCTGAACAAATCTTGTCAAGAAAATGCCATGATAGGTTCACCTTCAGGGAACCATTGGTGAGAAATGACTTGAAGGCACACACCAAGTTTGTTTAAATTATTTTGTTTTAAACCTGACATTGTTTTGAACTGATTTACATGATTCTAATTGTAGATTACCCTGAGATCCTGTGATATAGGGTGGGATATAAATATTTCAATAAATACATAAATAAGATTGTATCTTTAAAGAGCAGAGAGATGGCTGGAGTAAACAAGTCATTTCAAAAGTCTCTTTGTGGTTTAGTGTATATTTTTAAAGCTCTTAATTTATTTTTCTGTATTCTATCCTCTGGTTATAGAATGTAAGACAACATACAGCTGAAGTAGCTGAGCTTCCCAAGGATGCAGGGTTTCAAGCCATTATTATGGACAGAGTGGTCAATTCTTATCAATGAGTCAAAGAGTCCTGTGTTGATCTGTCGGGTTACCAAATGAAAAAGGGTGAACCTATCTTTGTATCAGTACAGTCAGGAACCTGTGGCCCTGTAGATCTTAGCAGACTCCTAAATCACATCAGCCCAAGCCAGCATGACCGATAACCAGGGATGATGGGGTGGGGATTATAGTCTAACATCTGGAAAGCCGCAGATGACTCCACCCTAGTGTCTGAGTTTCAGTGTAGGCATACACAGTTTTGTCCTCCAAAAGAAAGGGATGATGAAGCTACAAATGGGACCACAAAAAATTGAAGTGTGCAATGCTGCTAGGTAACCAAACTTTCTTCCAGGATACTCCATTCTACTCTCAGTTTCTCCTTCTGTCTTCTGTCTTCCTTTGCCTGTGTTTTCTGTGCCCACTGAATATCCTCAGTCTCACTGAGACTATTTGTCCTTTCCCCACACTTTCTTTTATACCTCTATAAACCAGTGCGGTGTAATTTGAGCATTTGAGTAGTTTGAGCATTGGACTATAACCGTGGAGACCAGGGTTCAGTTTTCTGCTTGGCCATGGAAAGCCACTGGGTACACTCTCACCCCGAGAAAATCCCATTATAGGTTTGCCTTAGGAGTCATCATGTCAGAAATGGCTTGAAGGCATACAATTAAGAACAACAAAACTTTTGGGTTCCCCCAGGTCTGCTAGCTCCATTGTCTTGTACATGAATCAGAGACTGAGAGAGCCTGGACTGCCACTCCAAGCCATCTGGGGGATTTTGGGAATTGCAGTCCATTAAAAATAATAACTTTCCCAAACTCTGGTATGGATGGTGCTGTTTGGTCTGTATCAGGATCCACATTTGCAGAATGGGGTTTGCTGTTGATGTAGGATTTACCTTATTTGTCTCATTTTCCTCTGCTGTGTACACTTTACTCTCTGGAGAGTTTTATTCATTTCCGTAGTTCTTAGTTACCCAACACTGGCTTTTAAAACAATGCCCTCTTGTGGGGAGAAGCAGGGCTACAGGTTTGCACCTGGGGTTCACTGGCTGCACCCTATGCAAAACTACGGCTAAGTGAATTTGCACAGACCCAGGCTGCAGCTGTTCGGGCAGACAGAAAGCCTTTGTAACGTGAAGTTTGGTGCTTACACCTGAGAAAGGGAGCTGAGGCCTGGAGCCAAAGCTCCACGCTTCACAGTGGGTTGCCCTTGCAGTCTAGTAAATTACACCAGTGTCCCACTTGGGCCCATGCTTGGGAGATAAATTTTTAAGATGCCACAGAACTCTGCTGCTTGTCTTGCAGCAGCCTAACATGGCTATCTCTCTGGAAAAGGTTTTAGTCAGAGCCCATGAAAGTGACTTTTTAACAGCAACTCTCAGAATCACCCAGCCAGCATAGCCATTGGCCATGCTGGATAGAAGGTTCTGGGATTTATAGTCCACAGAAGTCTTCTCCAAGAATTGTATTTCCTGTAGTAAACTTAGCTTGCTAAATGGAAAGGGCAGATGTGTGACCCTAAACAAGCAGTGAACATGAGTGATAATGATGCACTGGGGGTGCTGTTTTCCCATCCCATTACAGGCCTTGTAAACATTTGGAAGCAAAATTTGGTCACATCTGCAGTCAAATCCTCAGCCAGGGTTGTTGATATAAATGTTACTGGAATGAGAATACAATTTTGAAGGCTTGATGCCCAGATTTCTTTGACTTAGATCCTCCTATCTCATGTAATGCTTTGCTTTTCAGAGTCTTACATAAACTGGCATGGGGTACTGGAGCCTGGATGTGATACCTTTGAAACGGGACACTTTGCCCAGCTGCAGAATGTGCCCCTCTCCTATCCCCAACTCTCTTTGGATCCTATCTATAACCAAGATGAAATGACACCTACACAGAGTATGTCCCTGGGGTACAAGGAGGAGTACAACAATCAGGTAATTGTGGCACATTGGATTTGCAGAGGGTGTGTGTGAGCAGACAGATGGGACTACTGTAAGGGAGTGGGGTCCAAAGAGTTACAGAGAGGAAATATAGACAAGGGAATAAAGAGTGAAATAGGTTAAGAGAAAGGGATGTTGGGTGTTAAAAAGCCTTCGATTTCTTGGAATAAGGGGGTTATTTGTGCCCTGGGCTGGTGTTTTGGATCACCCTGGCATAGGGCAAACTGCTTTGGATCACCCCCACCATTTTTTTGAATAGAGTAGGCATGAAATGGTTTTGATGAGGTGTAGCATGTTCTTTCCATTGCCCCCTCCCACTGCTGTTTGGTTCAAAAGAGGTAGGCACTTTTCCGCTGGAGGCAGGTAGGCAAGTTAGACTTATTAAGAAGTTCCTTTTCCTGTAGTGCATGGTGGTAGTCCAGTATAATTTTTCTCCTGCTATTCCATAAGGAGGGCCAACTATTCTAAGAAATTTAGATGGCTTCTTAAAGTGGAGTGAAGCCCATCTCAGTTTTTAGTCCAAGGAAGTAAGGGAAAAAGGAGGGAGGGAATACTGGGGATTGGATCATGAGTCTCCCACATAATGAGGAAAACTAGAAGCAGGAACTCTCAACCAAATGTTGCTTTCTCCTGCCAGCACTTCACAGGTCTCTTGTTTATACTTCTAGCCAGTCACAGACTCTAGCACTGTTCAGGGCATGCAGATATGAGATTTCAAAGAAGGATACTTGGCAAGGTAGATAGATGCCTTTTTCCTCCTTTGGTTCTTGCCCTCCTAAACAAGAGTCACAGTTCCATCATACCTTGGCCCCAGTGGCTGATGAAAGGCCCTCCCTCCATTTTATGTGCTACTGCCGTGGCCTTGGAGGGAGAAAAGAGTAGGCAGTATCTGCTAGACTTTATCTCCTCCATTGATGTCCTCTTTTCCTTGTATGTCATGTCTTGTTTAGATTGTAAGCCTAAGGGCAGGGAACAGTTAAATTAATGATTTGAAAGCTGCTCTGGAGGACATTTTGTGGTATAGGGCAGGGTATACATTAAAAAAAATCTTTGCCTGCTGTACAGATTAGGTTGCTGCTTAATTTAAAGCAGAAGTAGCCCCCTTGTGACCCCCCTCACAGATAGTGGTGGACAACAACTCCCATTAGCTTTAGCCAGTTTGACCAATGGTAACTGAGGATGGGAGTTGCGGTCGAGCAATATCTGAAGAGCCACCAGTTTAATCAAAGAAAATGACGGGTGATCCAGGAGTGCACTTCTTGTGTAAATGCGTAGTTTGATCCTAGCTTGTTAGAGTTATCCTTTGAACAAATTGTTTTTTTTATTTTAATTTTAAGTTTTTTGCCTTTCATCCTCAAACCATCCTCCATGGTTTGACCTTTATAGACCTATGTCCCCCGCTATGGCCAGTACCCTATTCCCCGGGATGTTCCCAGCCCATCATCTGAAGAAGAAGAATTCCATGGGGATAGCAGGAATTTGGAGGTGTCCTCTGACAGTGATTTGGATGAAAATCTCTCAACTGGATATGATTCAGGTAGATGCTGCGGTAGAGTTCTAATGTGGGATAAAATTTGAATCAGACACATGCATACGTACATCCATGGCTATAAATCAGCCACGGCCCAGACTAATATAGAAAAAGAGCAGTGTTGGATTAGACCAAGGGCATGGCTAATCCATCATTCTGTTGGCTTGGTGGCCAAAGAGAAGGCCCAGAGAAATGTCCATAAGCATTGTGACACTGAGTTGCTGCACTGAATCGGGGGTAAGATATAGCCATAATGGCTGGCAGACCTTGGTATCTTTATTTCTGTAAATTGATCTAGTCTCCCTTTGAAGCTGTCTAAATCAGTGGTCATCACTTAGGCGCTTTCCGCACTGGGCTATTAAAACGGTGCAGAGTGACCTCCAATAGAGGTCTTCTGCACCGTAGAGTGGACTGGGGCAGACTACTTTTTGTAGTTCCGCACCTCAATCTGCTCCAAAGCGACCGGAACTGGTGGTGCGGCGTGTTTTTTAAAAACCTCTTTTCAGAGGTTTTTTAAAAGCACAGAGCGCGCAGCCCCATGCAGCTCCGTCACTGTGTTCCGGTGCGTGCCTGCAGATCTGCCGGGGGTGGGCTTTAAGCTGGCGAGCTTCTCGGGTTGGTGGAGAGCCTCCACCAACTGGAAGCCGCCATTTTGGATGCCGGAGGACTGTGGAGCAGTGAGCTCGCGCTGCTCCGCATGGCGACAGACTTACCCGGCTGCCGGTAAGCTCCGTTTTAGCCCGTTTCATCCTCTACATGCGGAAAGGGCCTTAGTCTTGGTTAGTGAATTCCACAGATCAGCTACGCTCTCTGTGAAGAGGTAGGGTGCACCACAACTACCAAAAACCCCCCCCAAAAACCTAGAAATATGAGCAAAGCCAGTAAGTCAAGTGCACGAACCCATCCTATTACTACATGTCAGGTTTCACAACATATAACAGATGCGGCATATTATCAAGGAATACAGCATTTGTTGTACAATTGGTAAATGTTTATGTCCTGTCTTTAGGAAGGAAAAACTGCCTATTTTGTAGACATAGTCTCAGGTGGAGAATGCTGGGGTATTCCTCTTTCCCTTCCTTGGCTTCTTTCACACAGCACACAAAGAGGTAATACTTGTCATGACTTGGATTTAAGAGCAAAATTTGATGTTGTGTGCCTTCAAGCTGTTTCTGATTTAAGGCGACCTAAGGCAAACCTATCATGGGGTTTTCTGGGACTGAGTGTGTGTGACATACCCAAGGTCACCCAGTGGGTTTCCATGGCTGAGTGGAGAATCGAACTCTGGTCTCCAGGGTTGTAGACCGATGCTTGAACCACTACACCTCGCTGGTTCTCAAGAGCAGAACTTGTCAGGGCAGAATAAGCCTGTGGTGTTTTGGTGCTGCTTGGGGACCCTTTTATTTCTAAAACAAAGCCAGAAACAGCCTTGAGTGCTGCAGCCACCTCTCTTGGTGTTTCCCAAGTTCCTACACATGCAACTGGAGGGAGTCCAGTGGCATTTGCAAACCCAAAGAAGAAAAAATGAGGACACACATTTTCTCTGCCTGTGTGCGCTCTTAATCAGAGGTGAGGATTTTGCCAGCAAAAGGATTTTAATTCTTAACAGTAAAACAGACGTGGCATTTCTTTGTTTGTTTTATTAACTTCTGTCCCACCATTTATCATAGGATCTCACAGCAGCATACAATAGACCGTGGGTGGGTCACACACTCTCATCCCCAGAAAACTCTGTAATAGGTTCAGCTTTGGGTCACCACAAGTCAGAAATGACTTGAAGGCACACAACAACAACAACAGATTAAAAACATAAATAATTTAAATATAATAAAAACATATTCAACTAATTAATAATAAAAAAAATACTCTAAAGGCTATAGTTTAAAACCATGTATATGTATACTTTGAAATAAAGTAGTCCCCAAAAGCTTTAATAAAAAGCCAGGTCTGGCTTGGTACTGGAAGGAGAACAATGTTGGTTCCAGTTAGACCTCCCTTCTCCCACGTCCTCCCGCTTTGTATTACTCCCACTAGGGGGACACAGAGTAAGGCTACTTCTACAGACCTCAATTCTCAGGCAGGTATAGCTTTCCAAATATTGATGGAGTGCAACTCCCATCAGACCTAGGAAGCACAGACAGTGATGAGAAAGCATGACAATTGCAGTCCATCAATAGCATCTGGCAAGGCCACATGTTTCCTATCCCTGTAGTAAAGTGTTGCCACCTTAGATTAGTTTTAAAAATTTCTAGTCCTCATGATTGGCTGAAAAGCCCTCTTTTGAACCCATGCTACCCTGCAGCTGCAAAGTTGCAGCTGTAGATTGCAGTTTCTTCTCTTAGCTGAGCAGCGGCTGGTGCCATGCAAACAACTTGCTCCCCTCTGAGTGCTTTTTTCCTCCCCTTTCAGGCTCCCGACGGAAGTTGCGTCTCTATCAGTTCTTGCTTGAGCTCTTGGAGCGCGGAGACATGAAGGAATGTGTGTGGTGGGTGCAGCGTGAGGCGGGCATCTTCCAGTTCTCTTCCAAACACAAAGAAGTACTAGCACACCGCTGGGGTCAGCAGAAAGGCAACCGTAAGAAAATGACCTATCAGAAAATGGCTCGGGCCCTGCGGAACTACAGCAAGACAGGCGAGATCCGGAAAGTGAAGAAGAAGCTCACGTACCAGTTCGGGACCTCGCTGTTGGGCCAGTCAGCCTCCTCCTAAGCTCTCTCCTCCAGGAATATGGGGCTGGGGCAGTGTCACTAACATACTGGCCTCTGCTCTCCATTTCACCCCAGAACCCTGTTCTGTTCTTTGCCAGACAAGCTGTGTGCAAACAATTGCTCTGCGGTGAGAACTCATTTGAAGAACTAAAGAAAGGAGGCTCCAGGGCTCCAACTAGTTACCTCGTTTATGGCTGTGATCCTCAGCGAGAGGACCCATGGTGAACAGAATTGGGTTGGCAGGGGTGGAGGTAATCTGATCAGAACTAAGAAAAGTTATTTTTTGGGACTACGACTCTCAGAATCCCCTGGCAGCAGGTGGTTATGGACTACCCTTTTTTGGGTCTGGATTGGACATGGAGCAGGGAGGCTTCCACTCTGCCTGAACACTGACCCCCAGAGAGGCCAGCCCACAGAGGGCCCTCCCCAACATGACCGGTTATGGACTACTTTTTGGACCACAGCTGCCCAAATCTCAAGTCAACATGCCATAGTCTTAGGGATTTTTGAGAGTGGTAGTCCCCCAAAAGAGTAACTTTTCCAAGCAGGGGCAGAAGTTTAAGCCAACAGGGGGAGGGCAATAAAGGGGATTGATTTTTCCTGTGTTGATTGGGACCATCTTATACAGGACAGAAGTTTCACTTGGTCAGAGGTGATGGGAGAGATTGATTTCAATAGCAAGGCATTCGGCATAGAGTGAAAAGATCTATATGGCTACCTGCTGATGGGTTGGGAGCTGCACCGTGGGACAAGAGTGCAGGCATGCTGGGCATAACTCTATTGGATTGGCAGCTTTGGTGCAGCCAAAATTTGGATCAGAGGTTGGCTATGGACCCTATCCTCTCCATCCCCCAGGCTAGCAAATATAAGACCTAGATGACCAGTTTAAAAAGGAGGAAGTTTTGTGACTAGAGATTAGTTGTGTTGGATGTTTGGGTGCAGGGGACAAAGTATATCTCACCTGAATGGGACCACATACTTCTGCCCAGGTGTTGAAAGTGTGGGCCCTACACCAAACGGTTACAGCCCTGTTATTCCACTTTAACTTCCATGGCAATGTTAAGAAACTACAACCCCCAGAATTCCACAGAAATGCTATGGGGATATTCTGTGGAATTCTGGGGTTTGTAGTTTGGTGCCACCCAAGAGCAATCTGGGTAAGAATTCTAATTGCCCCTCACTAAAGGGCAAATGCCAGGATTCAATAGGATGTTGCTTAGGTGGTTAAAGTGGAATACAGCACTATAACAGCGTAGTATGATGGGGGCCTGTATGTACATAGAGTTGAGATGTTTATTTAATACAAGGGTTGTTTTTTTAAAAATCTCTTAGAGGAGTGGAGTGAGAGTCTGGTACAAAATCTGATTGCTTTTAAATGGACCTGTTCTGTATAAATTGTAAAATATGCAAATAAAAGAGAATTTGTATGATTTTTAATTTTTATTATTGGTCACTATAATTTTATTCTGCAGTGCAGCAGAGCTTAGAAATATTGTTTGGATGTCCTAGCCAGCGTAGTCAGCAGCTGCCATGGTGGCTGTGGAGTTCTGGTTCTAATCCAAAAAAGTAACTTTTCCAAGGTCTGATTCTAGCCTAGTATTATCTACTCTGACTGGCAGCAACTCTCCAGGATTCAGGGAAGATGCCATGTTTTCCAGACCTACCTGGAGATCAAACCAGATATTTTTGCATGTAAAGCAGATGTTCTACTACCTTTCCCCCCAGTGCCTTATTTTTTAGTAAACCCATAAGAGGATTATGTTAGGGTTTTATCTGGTTACCTGAAGTCTTCTGGATACTAAAGGGAAATGGTTATTAATGGTTAAAGCTGGGTGGTGGGATGATGCCTGGACTATTCCCTGTGCCATCATCCTACTCTCTTCTTGCAAGCTTCTTGTATGTGCCTTCAGGTAATTTCTGACAGTGTTTGCTAGGACTGGGTGTGTGTGATGCATCAAGGCAATCCAGTGGGTTTCCACAGCCAAACAGGGAATTGAAACCGGGTCTCTAAAGTCACAGTCCACTGGTCAAGCCACTACACCACTCTGGCTCTCTTGCAAGCTAGTTACCACTAAACTGGAGACATTATTGTCTCCAGCAGAATTAGAACAATAATCCTACCTCCAATAGCAATAGTAGAATCTTTTTCATTTCAGGCTATGAGTAGGAAGCAGCACATCTAAATGTTCCCCCAAAAGGAACAAAAGCTACTTACCTCTCAAAAGACAGCAGATCAAGGAGAACTCATGTCTAGATTTTTTTTTTTAAAGAAAAGATGGCATTCAAATATGCAACCCAACATTTCCAATGATTCAATAACATTTGGACAGCTGCAAGATTTCCTGCCTCTGGAATATGGTGTCTGTATATGTTTTTCCTCCTTTCATGTACCATGGCTCCCCAAGGGCCAAGCAGGCAAACACACAAATTACGTCACCATTAATATAAGAGGGATTCGAATTTTATGACTTAATATGAGCAGACCTTATATAAATTTGGGTCCCTTGCTGGTGTGAGGCAATTCTTTTTTGGTGACGATGCTTAAGTGGCCACTTGTGTGGTCATGACCCCTTTAATCTGGATTTGTGCCTCTTTTGAATCTGCTTCTCAAGTTTAGATTTTCCAAAATTTTAAGATTTTGTGAAATGCTTCATTTCACAGTAGAACTTGTATTTTTCCAATCCTGGTGGCTGGTGGCTGGTGGTGCAATGAAAACTCACGCAGCCTTTTTTTAAAAAAATACCTCCCTTCATCAAAAAGGCAAAAACAGGAACAGAATGAACTCTCCCTGAGAAACAGAGATGGAAGAAGCAAGTGCACCTAAAAATTTACAGCTAGATCCCATGAAACATGTAATAAACTGGCTCTTGCATTCTGTTCCAATATTTTCTTCCATTACCACATGGGGAGCTCAATACTAAGCAGAAAGAGGAGCCTGAACATGATTGAGAAAAGGAAACCACAGCCTCTTGGGACAACTTGCATTGGACTGTTTCCTAGGACATTTGCTTTGCAAATGTATTTTTGCTCCCTGAAAAGGAAAGGCTGAGGAAGCTGTCCTTTCGTTGGGACAGATATTTTTTTGGGGGGGGGGGTATAGATTCTTTTAGCCTGTCCTGTAAGTTTCCCTGACAGTAATTTTTACTGGCCTTTTGTGTTAATATAACTATATTCATACTGTAATATTGAGGTTGAGAGTTACACTTGAAAAGCAATATATAAATATTTTAAATTAGCAAATAATGTTTCATGAAATCCCATCCTGCAGACTCAAGTCTGAATAAAAGTACTACTTTCTTAAAAAAACAAAAACCCCTATGGAAACTTGGATTTTAAGACTGCCAGTATGGCTTAAGACCTGGTTTACATCATTTCCCCTAATACTTGCTAAACTGGTATCTATTTTTCCAAAAGCTATCAAGTCAAAGCTGGCCATTCCATTCAGTAGAGTGAGGCAACCCTGGCATTTCTTCCAAGCACCTGGTCATTCCCCTCTGCTGAAGGGCACACGGGCCTTCCTGCACCCCATAAAGGTGCAGCATACTGTGAGACGTCCCAAGTTGAATCAGGGACAGCCCTGATTCATTGTCTTTCATCCCACTTTTCCAGCTGCTTTTAAAATGTCCCAGTTTCTCTCTCTTCCTTCCACTTTCCCCCTTTGTCAACAGCTTATTTCGATTACTGAAAACTGAGTTCAAAGTCTAAAAGTAGTTTCTACTCAGTTAACTCAGCAGGGAAGAGAAGAGGGGATGGAATTTTCCCTGTATCCTCAGGCAAAAGCAAACTGTTGCAGCCTGTCCTAGTCTGTGTGTTCTTTCTCATTAATGACTCTTGACAATTTCACCTCACTCTGATGTGGCTTGCCCACATGTGTTTTCATCTGCGAAATGTTGAAAGGTATGTTTCAAAATATGAAGGACTACTGTCTTGTTGCCAGTCTTGAACTGAGACGCAAATTGCCAGTTCCATTCATACCTGTACATATAACTGGGAGAATCTTGTAATTCATTTCAGGCCACAGATGACTTTGGGGCTAGGTTTGCCTGTGAGGCATACCCTCGCTGGGGCTTGGAGGCAATGTTCAATTCCCCCAACCCCCTTCCTGGCCAACAGTGGAGCATTTCTCTTAATCCTTTCAGCAGGAAGTTTCAAATCCTTGTCTCATAATTTGGCTGTGAATGAGAATGCCAGCTATTTCTGGCCTCTGTTGAAACAGGCAGCCTCATCTCTGAAATGGTGTTAGATTCTTGCCGTTGATTACCATTATAATGCTTACCTGGCACTGTGGTAGAGTTGTCAGGTGAAAGACATGACAAGGCTCCTGGACCTTTAATGGTTGTGTTTCACCATTAATTTCAGCAGGTGGAGCTTGCATGGCCAGCATCAGCTGCTCAAATCTCCTTTTCTATACAACTATTTGCAAGCCATATCCTATGAAATTTCCTAATCCTCATGACTTCATGACAGATAGAGAATCTGCATCCTGTTTTCTGCCTCGCAACTCTTACCTGGCTGTGCACACTGGTATGAAGAGGCATGTTAAATTGTGGCAGTAATTGCTGCATTCTGATTTGGAGACCGCTGTTTGGGTAGTGGAGCAGTAACTGATGATGGACTTGCTATGTATGTGGGAACAATAGATATAGTTGTAAATTTTGAAGTGTAGCAACTCATCTTGACAATGCACATAGCCTTACCATCATACAAAGTCCACAAATGCAGGCAGTTATCTCTAGCTCCACCAGGGCTGTCTTTTGTAGATATACTGGGTCTTAATTGCATGTTAAAAACCAAGCCATCCTAAAAGAGAGCCAGCATTGTGTAGTGGTTTGAGCATTGGACTATAACCCTGGAGACCAGAGTTTGATTTCCCGTCCTACCATGGAAACCCATTGGGTGATCTTAGGCACATCTGTCATGTCCCATCCCAGAACCAAGACAGGACCTTTCGCAAGAGCCACAACACCGAGACATGAATGGGACAATACTTACTGCAGCCATTGTGGGTGAAAAAGGGAGAGCCTATGAGACTCACAGATTTATATGGTAAGGATGTATCAATTAGGCAAACAGCTGGAGGAGGCTGTCAGCCCATAAAAACGGAGAGAGAGATGGGAAGAAGCCATTGCAGACAATTGATCTTACCAGTGGAAGCAACACGTTTAACATTTGGATCCCTTGCCTGTGGTCCTGGAAACCTTGACCCTCACCTTGTGTACGGACTTAGCTATTGGACTGTCACTCTGAATTTACTGCAGACTTGGACTATGGTAACTGGCTAACAAACTGTTATAAACTTCACTCGTGGCTGCTGATAAAAGACTAACTGGAGAGCTGTGAACCTTGGCTGATTGTTGTCACAGGACAACATCACACACTGCCAGACCCAGAAAACCCTGTGATAGGTTCACCTTAGGGGCATCATAAGTCTGAAATGACTTGTAGGCACACAACAACGAAGACACCCTAAAAATATTTTGCATAATAAGATGAATAACTCACAAAAACATTTTGTTTCTGGAAAATTTCATTCCATCCCTTTCCCCTGCTACTGTGAGGTTTGCAGCTACACTCAGAGGCTATAGAGAAGCCAGAGGGAGGTGATGGATAATACTCTCATCCCTGATAATTAAAACATCCAAATTATTTGACCTTCTGAGCTTTGGCTCGTCTACACCACTGCAGATCTCTGACCCAGCTTGCCAATATTCCTGACTGGTAGCAGATTTATATAAAACTGACCCAGGGCATTTTGCTACCTGGGGCATAGCACATTTTAATGTCCCTCTCTGCTGCCCAAACCAAAGTATATTGTACACTGTAGGCCAGCCTGAAGTTGTTTTGACATCAGAGTGCATATCAGCCAAAACTTCATTGATCAAAATCAGGACATGTGTGCCTGAAGATGGTGTCCCATCACTAGAGCTGACAGAAGATTCAACAGTCAAGTGAGCTGGCTTCTGTGTGCAGCATGAGATGAAAGGCACCATTTTGGCCTTTGCCCCAGGAAGCCAAATGTCTCACCTTAGCCCTGTTTGGCATCAAACCTCCCACTCAGTATTGGAAGCTGACTGATTCAGAGTTGGTGCACTTAACCAGATTTTCACTTAAGTGCAAATGGACGCATGAGTGCTTCCATGAAACCTTAAATGCCATACCACATTCACAGTAACTCACATCTCACAACTTGCATTTTACAGAGTACAAGAAAAGAGGCTGCTGCCCTGAAGTGCTAAAAGTCTTTAAATCAATACAAAGGAAAAAGAGAAAGACAGAGGTGAGGTATAAGGCAGAATTAAACTAAGGGAAAGGACAGTGTTCTGCATTCTCCACTTTCCCGATGGGCAACAGATTGCAGGGGCTGTGTTGCTGGGATGCTTTCCTTTGAAAGAGAGGACAAACACTGGAGGACAAAAAGCATTTGGGTTTTATATCGTTATATTTACTGTTCTGTTCTTTAAAACACATAAACCTCCCTTCATCCACAAAGGATCCCGACGACATTATATCAACAAGTAGAATGATTTAATTACAGCTTGACTTGATTCGATTCCATTTACCACCCTAATCCTTATATTGGGACCCAAAGGTTTCTGACAACATGACTTAAAAACAGATTTAATTGAAAACATGGGTAATTTATAACAGTGAAATACAATGAAAGAAAATACCATGTTTAAACATCAACTAAATTAAAATCAATTTAAACACTGGGGGAGTGGGGAATTTATGCTTTCCTTGAAAGCCAGACAATTGCTATAAATTTGATTGAAAAGGAAAGTTTTCAGTTGAGTTAGGTGCCTTTTTTCTTTTCACCCTTGCACCTCTTCCAGGAGCTGCTCCTGAGATGTCCGTTTTCATTTTTGACTGATTTTTAGCAGATTTTTTTTTCTGGGGGGTTGATTTTTTCAAAGTATTATGGGGGCTTTGGGGGTTACAAGAGCAAGAAAAAACCCTGCCACATTTTGTAGCTGTTCTGAAGTGTTTTGGTCATTTTTGGCTTTTTAAAAAAATGGTAATTGTGTGCCCTGCTTTCTCCACCCATTTTACAGGGACGGTGTCAGCCTAAACTCCCATGGAAGAGAGTTCCACAAAACAAGAGACATTTAAAAGTACTCAGCCAATGAATAAACAAACCAACTGTTTGTTGTTTGAAAGGATATGCAATATTTAAAATGCCTGTGGAATTAAAGGGCAACTTTTGGACAGTGGATCTGTTTTGGGTTTTAGTCTGAACTTTAAAGGAGTTATCTAACATGTTGACTCTCCTTCTTGGAATATTTTTCAATTGCTTCAACACTTGGTTAGTTCGTTTAAGGTTTAGACTGAAATCTAGAGTGGACTCAGTGCCCTACCAACACGGAAACCATCAGCCATCGTTATTGTATCTCTCTTGGGAGGGCATCTCTTTAATGCAGGACTTTCCAAATGGTGTGTCGCGATACATTTGTGTGTCACCTGAAGTGTGTGTGTTGCCCTCCTGGGCTGCGAAAGACCCCCCACTTACCTGAGCCATTCCTGTTGCCACTACACTCACTGAGGTCTCTTCTTGCCAAGGGTGATGGCAACGGACCAGGATCGGGAGGGGGGCTGCCTTTCCACATCCCAGATACACCTCTGGGTACTGCACATACGTAATCAGCTAGTTTACCCTCTGGTTTGCTAGTAAAACTGAATTACTGTGTCGCGAAATGATGCATGTCTAAAAAGTGTGTCACCAACATGAAAAGTTTGGAAAACTCTGTTTTAGAGAGAAGGCTCTCTCTTTTGTCATTCTATAATGCCTTTTTCCCAGACATTATGCTTGGAGGAATGTCAGTGGACCTTTCCACACTACACTATTATAGCGCTATTATTCCATTTTCAACATCTTATGGAATCCTGGGGTTTGCAGTTTGAGGAGGAGCATTTAGCATTCTCAGCCAGAGAGCTTTTTGGCCTCAGCAAATGACAAACCCCAGAATTCCACAGGATGTTGAAAGTGGAATAATAGCACTATAACAATGTAGTGCGGAAAGGCCCAGTGACTGGGTGCCATTGTGCAATGAGCAACTGTAATGCATATTGCATAAACATAATGTGCAAAGTTGTGTATATGCAATTCCACTTCTGCTACTGTCAGCAGAATATATCTGTTGCACTATGGTGAAAATAATTTGCCCCACATATGTAGCGCAATTATTGTATGCCTCCATCCCTGTATGTGGATACAGGGATGGAGGTAAGTGTAACTCCTATCCTGAATAAATCTGAAAATAGGAAACAAATCTTGGAAAATTACTTCTTTGGGCTATGGCTCCCAGAATTCCTATGCAATACAGCTTTGGCCATGTTGGTTAGGGGATTTCTGGGAGACATAGGCCCTTTCCTCACGGGGGGGGGTCGAAACGGGGCCGCGCACGCAGGGGCGGAGCTTACCCGCAAGCGGGTTGCTCCGTCCCTCCGAAGAGCGCAGATCCGCCGTTCCAAACGCTGGCAAATTTCGGTGGCGCTCAGCGGCTCCCGGCGGCGCCCAAAATGGCGGCCAGCGGCTTCCAGCGGCGCTCCGCCAATTAGGACAGCGCGCCAGCCGGAAGCCTGCCCCCGGGCAGATTTTCAGGGGCACGCTACCACGTCTCTGCAGTTCTTGACCGGGGGCTGCTATGGGGCAGCGCAGGTAAGTTTTATAAAAACCACTTTTGAAGGTGGTTTTTATAAAACTCACAGCGCCACCCCCGGGGCTGTGCTAGAACAGTTTGAGGTCTAGAACCTCACTTTTTAAAACTGCTCTAGCGCAGAGCCCGGTAAAGAAGACCTCCTGGAGAGGTCGCTCTAGCGTGGGCAATATGCCCATGTGGAAATGGCCATAGTCCAAAAAGTAACTTTTCCAGAAAGGCTTATTCTGAAGTCTTTTTCTGTGCCACATGCAAATCTTGCCCTTCCTAGGCCTCATTAAGCTTTCATTTAAACTCATCCTCCAGTGTCTTCAATTTGTCCGGCTGCTTCTCTTTTGTGTGCTATTATGTTTTGGCAATTACGTTTTGCTATTTTAGATTTTGTTGGCTGCTCTGGCTGAGACATTTGTCTGAAGAGCAGGATATAAATACCATAAATAAATAAAACGGTGAGCTGTAAGATGGTAGGTTTGAGCATCAAATGGCCAGAGTATTAGAATGCAGTAAATCTCTGTGTGATCTGTAGTAGATCAACAAGGGCGTCTTGATTCTCAAGAGCTTTAACAACAGCGACAACCAAAAATACTTTCTATTTCTCTTAAATTAAGGTGACGAGATCAAGAATGCTTGGGGGAAGACAGCAGACAATTTGTGTGTGAACATTTGTGTGCGACTTCCAGTTCTGAAAATAACTGCTATGATGAGCATCAGATTAAATGGGCTACAGTCCAGGAAACTTTATGCCAAAACCTATTAATCTTTGAGGTGCCACAAAAGTCTCTTCTCTTCTCTTCTCTTCTCTTCTCTTCTCTTCTCTTCTCTTCTCTTCTCTTCTCTTCTCTTCTCTTCTCTTCGCAAAAGATTTACCCTACCCCCCCCGGAAAAAATTAGGCTACGCATACGCTCCAAGGCATTCTGCAATTTTATGTCTGACCTCTTGAGTCATTTTTTTGGTACATGTTATGGTCACAGAGAAAATTTAAAAAACAAACAAACAAACAAACAAACAAACAAACAAACAAACAAAGTAGATCATGCAAACTAAAATCTGCCCACCCATGGTTTAGACTGTTACTCCTTTCCTCCTCCTTGATTGATTGGATTACAGTGCGATAGTGCATAAGTGTAATGTCAATGCCTGGGTGCCATAACGCACTATAACTCTATAAATTAGAGGGGAAAAACTGGACTCAAACAACAGGACCACCTAGCAAACCATGCTTTGCTTTAAAAAGAAATTGGAAGAACCATAGGGACAATTCAAAAAATTGCTACAAACAGCCCCACAACCGAATGGAATGAGTAAATGCAGAGGTGGCAACAACTGACAAAACCCAGCAAAATCCCAGGAACTACATTATTAGAATTCATGCTTTTCTAGACCAGTCTGGAAGAGCTCTGTAAGTCATAATATTTCAACAACTTCAAAATGTAGTCATCCAGGACTCATTCCGCTGACTGTAACCCTGGACATCAGCTCCTAAGTTCAATCTTGAGGGCATCACAGTTGTGAAGATACCTATTTGAAATTCTGGTTGGCGTACAATACATAAACACTCCAAAGACTTGGCCATTTCTGCACTACACTCTTATAGCGCTATCATTCCACTTGTAACATCCTATGGAATCCTGGGGTTTGCAGTTTCAGGGGGGGCAGGCGGCCCCTCCCGAAACTGCAAACCCCAGGATTCCATAGGATGTTGCAAGTGGAATGATAGTGCTATAAGAGTGTAGTGCAGAAATGGCCAAGGTTAGTTCAGTATTGTACCTGGGGAAAGATGCCACAACTTCCCACCCTCCAGTTGTCCTTTGCTGTCCAATTTTTCAGCTGCTTTTAAAATGTCCCGGTTCTCTCTCCTCCTCCCATTTCCTCCCTTGGTCCTCAACTTACTTCATTGCTGCAAACTGAGTTCAAACTGCAGAAATCATTGGCGCGCCAGTAACTCAGCAATCAGGATGGGAGAAGAAGGAGCAGAATCCTGTCCTTCCCAGGAGGCTTAGGCAAAAACAAATTGCAGCAGCCTGCCCTAGTGGATATGTTCTTCCTCATTTATTACCTTTGAAATCTTGACCACATTCTGATCTTGCTTGGCCATACTTGTCCTGGTTTTTATCTGTGAAATTTTGGAACAGTGTTGTCATCATTGTCTGCCTCCAAGTCACTTCCAACTTATGCTGACCTCAAAGTGAACCTAGCATGGGGTTCTGGGGGCTGAGAGTGTGTGACATGCCCAAGGTCACCCAGTGGGTTTCCATGGCCAAGCGGGGAATCAAACTCTGGTCTCCAGTGCTCAAACCACTATGCCATGCTGGGTATCCAGATTTAAAACCAATTCCCAAGAGCCCTCTAGGAGAAAGAAACTAGTCAGCTGGAAGGGAGCTTGGTACAATCTGGGCACAGCTAAGGCAACCTGATATGTGGTGGTATAATTAATATTTGTTAACCACCTTACCTCAACTGGTGTTTCCTGACTTAATGGAAATACCGTATGGTGTCAGAAATGATCCACTATACTTTATGAGTGAAACTATAGGCCAGGGGTGAGTTTATGTGGTTCTTCTGCTGCTTTTGGACTAGAGCTCCCATAATCCTTCACTTCTGGCTGTGCAGGCATGGGAGTTGTAGGCCAAAAACATTGGGATGACCACAGTTTCCCACCCCTGCTGCAGACCTTGATGAAAGTATGATAGGGGCCAGGTTAAATTGCTTTGGTGCGTGGATTTGACTACCTGGTCAGAAATTAGCCACCTCAATTCAAAAATTAGAATTAGAATCCCTCACAAATTCTTCTCTCTTTTTATCCTGGTTTATCAGCCCAATGAAATGTTGGATTGGCATACATCAAACTACTACAGGAAGTGAGAGTCATCACCACAAGGTAGTTTAAAGTTGGATCATCGGTCCATCGTGCCAAATGTGGTCAGTTTCATTTGGCAGCTTCCCTCCCAGATCTCTTGATCTGACCTCATAGCTGAGGTCTTGTTTCGCTGGAGGAGTTGTAGGCTGAATCTAGAACCTTCCTCACAGGGTAGTAATTGAGCCAAGGCTCAGTGCCTTGAAGCACTGGAACTTTTTGATTATTAGAAACAATATCATTTGGATAAGCATTCCTGCATACAGAGTATCACCACTGAGATGGCCACACTTGCCACTAGTGGCCTCATCTTAGAGCGTGTAAATATAGTCATGAAAATCACAGGCACAAGAATTCCGCAGTCGAGTCCTGCATTGGTACCTCATTGGATGCATGGAACTATTGGAACAGAGCATATGCATCAAATTTAATATACAATGTATATTTTTGTAAAAGTTTACAGAAAGAAAAATAGAGAAAGATATGTAAAGCAAAACTATGCTTGCAATATTCAATTGGAGCTGGTCTCATAGAACCGAGAAAGAGATACATTAACACAAAGTGACCCAACCTGGTGCCTCTCCAGGACACTACAATCCCCAACATCCCCAACAAATGTGGGAATTTGATGTGATTTAGAGTCCAGAGTCATGCGAACCATTACATTTTCAAATACAATCATGTCAATTTGAATTACATGGTTTAAAATTGCAACAGCCTCTGATCAGTGTGTATCATTGAATCAATCAGTCAGTCTGTCAGTCCAAAAGGTAACATCAGGCTATGAATACCTGGCTTAAGAGGGGAATATTCTGAAAAAAATGTCCATGATGTCCCCACTTTTAACAGAGGTGTTGTTTTCTTGATTGCCACTCACCCTTCACCCCCCTTTCTTAAATCTGAGCTGGCTCATGGCTGTATTTCCTTCTTCAACTCCCTCTCCCTCCATCGACCCCAGCTGGGTTCTTTTTCGAGCAAGGCCATAGCCAGGGATTTGAAGACGTTTATGCCATGGCTCTGGAATTTGGCACTGGGCCCTGGGGGTCAGGTGACGCCTTCTCAGTGTCCCCTTTGCTGGGTCTTTAAAGCGACTTGGCCAAGTGCATTCTCCAGGGAGAACCGAAACACAGACAGGGACGGAGGCGTCTCTACCCAGTGGTTTCAGCCATGCCTGAACCTGCCAAACCCGGTAAGGGACATGAGTGTCCTCAAGGTTATCTTGGGGGCAAAGATGCTGAAGAACCCTTTCTTTCTTTCTCTCTTTTTTGGAAAAAAAACACATTAAGTGGAAAACTGGGATATTGGGGCTTTGATGGAGGTGGGGGTGATGGTTTTTCTGGCAGTGTCCGGTTTACATTTGCATCTCACGATCATTGAGAAGCAACAGGGTGGCTTTGGTCCCCAACTTCTCCATCATCCTGTCTTTGGATTTTGTGTCTTTACAAAGGAAGAATCCGAATTTGATAGCTTTAGCACAAGTCTTTGATCACCTCTGAGCCTCTCTGGAGCTGTTTGTATGATATTTGTATTCTGTTTTTATGTCTGTATGATAATGGTTAACATGGAATAGAAAGAGATGAATCTGAGGCCTGGGAGTGCATGCTGGATTATGTAGGTCTGAGCAGCATACCGTATAAGAAAGACAAAGCCATCCTGCTTTGGGTACATCACAGTATCCTTCTTAATCAGTTCTAGAAAATGTATAGACTTAGCTCCCAGGCTCGCCAGTTATGTTTTTTGTGAGGAGCTGTGAGGAGTAGGGAAATTGGGGGGAGCATGGAGATAGGATGGGGTGGCAGAGTGCCACATGTGCAGGTGACAAAGGGAACTCAAAAAATCCCAGATGTACGGTAGCTCTACTGCTGTGCCTTTATGGAAGGAAGAGGCAACTGATGTCTGCTAACGAACTGTGAGATTCTCTAATAAATAAGAAATGCTTGTTGCAAGTGCATTAAAGTAGAATAGAACTGGGCATGAGGCTTAGAAAACTGAACTTAACCAACTGGTTTAAAAGTCCTAGCATCCCCTTGCCAGCAGCAGCACCAACAGCAACAAAAGGCAGTTTTACTTCCTGGACAGGCAGTTTCATCTACATCCTTGGAATAGTTTGAAAGTGAGACACTACTGTATAGTGGTTAGAACAATCAGAAGCTGGTTTCAATCCCTCCTCATTCACCGACCTTACGGAGCAATTTAAGGCCCTTGGCTGTTTCTCAGACTAATGTACTTGAAAGGACTGTTCTGCGGATGAAAGGAAGGGTCTTGAGGGAAAAAATAATAATTAATCTACTATTCAGCCTCCTATTCTACATGGTGCTGTGCAGTTTTCACCAATATGTCTGCAAGAGATTCACCTTCTGCAACAGGTAGCATATGTTAATCTGAAAGCCTCACTTTTGGGGTGAAATGCTACCACTCCAGTGTCAGCCAAGAAGAAGACAAATTATGGTGGCATAAGGTAGGCATTGATGCCTCCCCCACTTTCTAGGTTTTCACATGTGTTGACTTTTTATTGTAAGCTCCTAGGAGCAAGGATCTATCTTTTTTAACTTCATAAAATTTTGATGGTGCTACTTTGTGCACCAAACTTAGATTGATTGGTTCTGACAGATTTCAACAAAAATTTTAGCACCAGACAGTTTGCAGAGATAATACTCACAACTAATGGACTGAAATGAAATGAGGCCCACCGGACATTATTGTACTGCAAGCCCATCATCTTCAGCCAGTGCTCATATTGGCTGGGGCTGATGGGATCTGGAGTCAAGGCAGCATCTGAATGGTCAGTGGTTCCCCCATACCTGCCTTGGATGTTTCTCTGTTCTTATTCCTAAGTTGATGTCTTCCTCCTTGTTCTCCTACATTACTTTTGTAAATGCACACATTGTATGCTGATGGCAGTATCAGTAGTTCCATCAGAGCAGGGTTTGAGGGCAGACATCCAAAGCCAGGAAAAGGAGCAGGAAGGGCCCCAATCCCATTGGGGCAGACTGTCCACATTTTCAAGCCAGTGAAATAGAAACCTTTGCTATCTAAAGAGCAGCCTCTACTCCACAGGAGACCATTAATTCCAGAACCTAGCATGGCCTGATTGCATCACTGCAATATAATTCTAATGAATAATGAAAAACTTGGTCTAATTTTAAGATTGTCCACAGACACACCTTGCAGCAGAGTGCAGAAATAACAAGTCATGAGAAAACTGTCTTCTCCCTCACTCCTTCCCAATCAACAGATGGCTACATCATTTATGATAGCTGATATGATCTGCCTGGAGAGATACTCTGATCTTGCATTCACAGCTAATAAATCATCTCTCCAATCTGTATATAAAGGTGCTTGGATGTCACTCACTGACATCGTCATTACTAGAAAAGTCTGACTGGAGGAACTTTTTAATCTTGCATGCAAAGAGAAGTCTCTTCTCATAATCGCAACCAGAACTTCTGCTGACAGAGAGCTAAGAGATGCCGTTGATCCATCCCGGCTATCAGGGCGTCCTTCTTTCTGACATTTGAACTATCCTCAGACAAGGGGAAAACACTGGCCATGGGAGACACTCGAAGAACCTGTAGCTCAGTCTTCCTCAATCTGTTGTCCTTTAGATGTTGTGTTGTTATCTGCCATCAAGTCATCAACTATGGTCTTGAAATTCAGAGTGTGACTTCTTTGATTGAATCAACTGAACTGTAGTGTGGTCTCCCCCTTCTCCAACTGCTTTCTACTTTACCAAGCATCATTGTCTTTTCCAATGATTTGTGTAATCTCATCTAAATCCAAGAGCTAGCGTGGTAGAGTGGTTTGAACATTGGACTAGGACAGTGGGAGAATAGGATTCAAATATCTGCTTGGTCATGTAAACTTACTGGATGACCTTGGGCAAGTCACATTCTCTCAACCTCAGGGAGGCAAGGACAACCCCCCTCTGAGCAAATTCTGCCAAAAAAACCCAGTGATAGAGTCACCTTAAGGTTTGCCACAAGTCAAAAATGACTTGAAGCTGCACAATAATGACAGCCTCAGTTTAGACACCTTCACTTCTAGTTTAGGCTCAGTTTGTTCTGTGACCCATTCATTTGTCCTCCAGATGTACTGGACTACATCTCCTATCATCTCCAACAAGCAGGGCTACCAGTGTTATACTGCATTTTCAAAGTTTACATGGGAGATATGTGAAATCTTTCTCCCCCTCCTCTCCACTTAAATTTCAAATTCCTCTCAAGATAGTGACAGCTAAACATACACAGTGTTAGCTGACCATAGCCAAAATCCTACTGCTAGTTTTAGACAGCCAAGAGTGCAGCTATGAGAGAGGGGTGGCAAAATGAGGCTGAGCACCCCAAATAAGATTTCTGATCCCTAATGAGATTTCCCTTCAGTCCCCCAAATTTCTCACATTGCAGAGAGTGAGATGTTGGAAATCTTTCACGCCTGACACTTTTATACTTGTTTCTTTGCTTTCCCTTGACAACTGTGCCTGCCTCTTTTCTTTGGATGTCTGAACTGTATTTCAAAATGCTCAGCTGAAGTGTTAAGTTACTTTAGTGCTAGACATTTGCAGATTGGAGGAAAATTTCATTTTGGAGAGCAGAATTATTTTTTTTCTTTTAATTTTTTTTCAATTAAGAAAAACAGCACAATCCAAACATACGAAACAACAAAACGACAACAAAAAATACATCCATACAAACATTAACAGACATCTACACATATCTAAAAACAAATACTAACAAAACATAACTAAAATTGGTTCACACCCTTGTTGCAAACAGTTCATATTAAACATGTGCACCCTATTAAGTCATACATTTTATCCCATAATTATTAGTTGTTGCTTATCACTTATTTTAATTATTTACTTGCTTAATTTCTCAACCTTATAATTAATTGTTAACTTATTCCAGGTTATTTTATGCTAACGCTCAATTATCAAAAAATAATCATCATCTACATAAAAACAACATTTTAAAAGGACAAACAGAATACATCTTCTAAATCTACCTTTACACTTCTCATTAATTTTAAATATCAAAACCTATTGTAATCAGATCACCTTCATTCTTTTTTAAGGAGAGCAGAATTCTTATCTGGGAGGAGCAATCCTTCATCCTCTCCCTCACCTCCATAGCTACACCTTTGAAAAAATTCACTGAATCAATGGAATGTACCTATGTGTTGATTTGTCACTCAACAGTTGATTCAATGAATCTACTTTACTTGGGATCAACCAACAGGATCTAGGCCCATCTGTTCAAAAATACATTTTCTTGAAGCTGACGTCTGTGAAATAACATGGAGCTAAAGCTACACTGGACAATGGATGGTGAATGTTTCTCTTTCCAGCTCTGGAGTATACATCTGTTAGAACTGTAACAATATGTGGAATTGAAGCACTTCAACCACGTTGCCTTCCAAGTTATGGAAATATAATTAAAAAATACGGGCATGTCTACAAATATCAAAGAATTTTCTAGTACAAAATTAGTACACTGTAATACCTCATTAATGAATGCACATACCTAGTTTCCGTTCATATCCTATGCATTCCCCCTTTTTGTTCTTTGTACAGGCATCCCCTGCTTTTCGACGACTTGTTTTTGGATGTTCCACTCTTTCAACCATTGTAAATTATAGACATATACTGTTCTTTCAATGGGGATTCTGTTCTTTTGTCAGTTCTTCTCCTCTTGTCTTCCTCCTGTAGGGCACATGAGGGAGTTCTGGGGTCTCACTTCCCCCATGTAATTCTCTCTGTAATTCCCTCATGTGCTTTGCAGGAGGAAGGCAAGAGGAGAAGAACTGGTAAAAGACTGGGTTTTGCTTTTCAAACAATTCTGCTTTCTGACAGTGCTCTGGTCCCTAATCTGCCAGATGAGTGAGGATGCTTGTATTTCTTTTTCCTTCTTTCTTTGTATTACGTATTAACAATCTCATTAAAAACTGGGAAAAACTGGAAGTGAGGATGGCTTTCATTTGGGTTGCTATCTTTTCTCCAGGGCTGAATTGATTTATGGAAGAACTTGTTATTTTCAATCAGGTGCTGCTTATTTTATAACCCATTTGGGGCAAGAGCACATTTTTATTATTATTGTTTTCTTTCCTACCTTAGGATTTTTTCTCCCCTTTTTCCTCACCTGGCCATAATTGCTTCTGGAAAATAATTGTCCCCCACCACCTAGGAAGACAGGGTAGATGGAGTATCATTGTACAGATAGTTGTCTGGGAGATTTGATGTTTAAATATTGTGGGACCATATCTGGTTCTGGTGTGCAGCCAAGGAAGGGGGCAAATTAAGATAGGTTCCCCAAATGATAATTCTGCCCCCCATGACATTTTCCTTTCAAATTCATTTGTAGAGTTCAGCTTCTTTTGCAGTCTTCAGCTTCTTTTGTAGTGATTGATGCCACAACAATTCCCCCCTCCCCATTTTTGTGTCTTCTCATCCACCAAATATTGTTTCACTACACTCCTGTCCAGATGGGTGATTCCACATCCTCCCTACCTTGCTGGATTGGCTAAAGATAGAGAGTGGGTAGAAGTGAGGCCCAATTCGGTTGTTCAAGCAAGCTGCGGGGTCAGTTGGGGTCAACAGCATTGTAAGATACCAGTAAAACTAGGTGTTACCTGTAACTCGCAACTTTTTTTTTCCTGAGAGACTATTAGACAGAGATGGGCAGAAGGTGGATCTAGATCTGCCAGTAGATTTCTGTGTGATTTGCAATCCATTGGCAAGAATTTCTGATTCCCAAATCAGTTAACTGAATTCCTCTTATATGAAATTATACTGCTGAGAAGAAAGGTAGAGGGGTTACCAGGTGTGGATCTTGATGTCGAAGGATCGTTTGATTCAGTTTTGTTACCAATAAATTCCTGGCTCAGAATTCTATAATTTGAACTTGGTGCATATCTCTTTTGCACAAGGCTCTGGTTTGTGAAATAGACTGCACAAGCTTGCCTTATTTATTTTTTAATTTAACTATTTAGATCCCATTTTGTATTATAAGATTTCACGGTGGTTATAGATAACGCTAAGTGAAAACAATGTGCAAGCATTTAAATTTAAATCAATAAGAAATTATTGAAACAGTCTAAAAGATCATATTGATCACATTAATTTGTTTTAAATCAAAAGAGTTGAAAACAGATTTAGGTGAACTCATTAAGATTTCAAAGGCTTTGATAAAAGGCCCTTTTCTGTTGCATTCAGTTCACACTCGTCCTCATCTGCTAACTGGAGCAGAGGGTTGGCCTCCAGCCTGTGGCGCAGTCAACAAAAACAGAAGCTGGGCTTTGGAAAAGGTCTTCTCATCGAGCATTTTGAATGCTTGAGTGTCTGTGTGCATGCGTGTATGTGTGCACAGGAGGGGGAAGCTGTGCAAAGAGCATGGCACAGATGAGTCTGTGGGAATGTGGCACCCAGCCTAAAAGCCCTGTGTTGGTGCCAGAGGAGGAGAAGGAGGAGACAATGAGGATGGAGCCAGCTTTTCCATGCTTCAGTGCCAAGGTCTTAGATTGATCGCATGTCTCTGTCACCTAGCAGGTGCACTCAGCCTAGCATTAAGGGGCAAACAGGTGAGAGGCCTGCTGGGGAAGTATGAGGCCACGAGGGTGGAGTTGTGCTTCAAAGGAGTTTAGTGAGGGAAGAAACAGCCAGCCAGTCTGTAGCAGAGACTGTAGTAAAGAGTTTTGTGGAAGGGTACAGACGGATATCTCTCCTAACTGGGGTGACGATGTGTCCTACCTTAGCCCTTTCCACACTACACTGTCATAGTGCTATTATTCCTGTGGAATCCTGTGATTTGTAGTTCAGAGAGGGTCATTTAGAATTCTCAGCCAGAGAGCTCTTTGGCCTCAATAAACTATAAATCCCAGGATGTTGAAACTGGAATAATAGCCCTATAACAGTTTAGTGAAGAAAGGCCCTTAGTCTTCAGTTGGAAAACCTGTTGGAGGACAGTTCTCTGTGTGTCTTCAAATTGCCTGTCAAGTAATGGTGACCCCATGAATTTCACATATGAACACTTTCACAGATGGCCCTACTATAAGGCAGAGACAGGTGACTGCATAGGGAGCAGCTTCTGGATATCATGAAGCAAATTATTAGATAATAGAACATTTACCTGGCTTTTCTTAAACTGATGTTAAAGATTTCACTTACGATTTGAATGGAGAAAAAGTCTGACCGCTGAAACCTGTAATCCTTGAAATATATTTCACACCAGTTCTCATGAAAAATGTATTCACTTCTAACGATTTTCTGAAAAAATTCAAAGATTGCCAGTTAGTGCTAAACATACACAGAAATGTTGGGATGCCAGCATATTTGTAAACATCAGAGCATAAATGTGCGTTATAGTGCAAAGAACGCAAAAATCCCAAACATTTCCTACGGTTTCGGGACTGATAGGACTTTTCTTAGGAACACTGCTTGTTTTAGTCCCATTTGTATGCAACTTGAAGTTGAAAGTGTTAATATACGCATAACTGTCCACATTTGCGTGTTTGACTTTTACGGATTTGATTATTTGTGAGTTTCTTTAACCCCTGCTCCCTTCAGACACTCCTATTCTGGGGAAACTTCCCTCTCAGTGGCTCTGATGTAAAAACCCACCTCTGGTCCTCTTGCTCCTCTACCACCACCACCACCACCACCACCAGCTACCTGGCCAGCTAAGGATGGCTCACAACCCAATTTCTCAGCATCACAAATCCTCTCCCAGCGCCCCTTACACATCTAAGGAGGGAGATGTGTGTGAGAGAGGAAGTATAATAGTTGGCCACTATGCCAACCCATACCTTTCCCTCTCCTCTCCTGACCTGGTTTGGACCCTGAGTGCCCATTTACCCCAACATGTGTCACTCCCACTTCCCACAGACACACACACTTTGATATTTGTGATTTTCCCACTTTTGCAAGGGCCCTGTGTCCCTAACCTTAGCGAATGTGGAGGGCCAACTGCATGTGTACTTACTCAGTTTGGTCAAAGTTGGTCCATAAATGTGCATTTTAGGGTGAAAAAAAATTACGGAAATCCAAAATGATTGTTTGGAAGGCACCTGAAGGAGTTCATGGACTGGGCCCAAATTTTAGTACAGTTTTTATTTTGATTCCATTAGATAATACACCAAGGCTGGAAATCTGTCGCTTATTCCCAGCTAGAGTAGGCCAATTGAATCAATAAAAAGAGTCCACTCTAGGCAGGACTTGATAGGGTTTAGGTCCAGGTGTGATAATTCTGTGATCTGGCAAGTGGATTTGTATAGTATGGCAGAAAAACAGCATACCTTCCAGCTGTCCCAGTTTGGCAAGGCCAGCCCTGATTAATCCTCTGTGGTCTGACTTTTTCAGCTGCTTTTAAAATGTCTCAGTTTCGCTTTCCTTCTCCCACCCTCCCTCTTTATTCTCAGCTTACTTCAGTTGCTTCAAACTGAGGCCATTTCCGCACTAGCCTGTTATAGTGTGATGATTCCACTTTCAACATCCTCTGGAATCCTGGGGTTTGCAATTTCGGGAGGGGCTGGCCCGTTTGATCCAAGATCAAACAGGATTCCAGAGGATGTTGAAAGTGGATTAATTGCGCTATAACAGGCTAGTGCGGAAATGGCCTCAGTTTGAAGGGTAAAAGTAGTTTGTGCTCAATTAGCAGGGAGGAGAAGAGGGGGCAGAATCTTGCCCATCCCAGCAGACCCAGGCAGAAGTAAACCACTGCAGCCTCTCTTAGCTTCTGTGTTCTTCCTCATTAATAAGTTTTGCCATCATGACCGCACTCTAATGTCTTTTGACCACATACATCCTGATTTTCATCTGTGAAAGTTTAGAGGGTATGAAACAGGCAAATACTTTAAATTATGGATTTACAGTGGCGCCTCGACTTTTGAGAGGGTTTGGGGCATAGAACCCTCACAAAAAAAAAAACAGTGATTACCCCCCCATCCAAGTGAATGCTCCCCCTTCCATTCCCTTCCAGGGCTCCCCCTTTTTTTGCTTGTGTTTTGCGGGTGTGTGCTGTCTTCCTTCCAGATGCCTCGGCAATAGATAAACAAATGGGAGGGGGCTGCCACATGCCCAGAGAAAGCATGCATGTGTGCCTCCCCCCCCGATTCTCTTGCATTTCACCTGGGCATGCTGCCTTCCAGCCACCCAGATGATAGGCAAGTGAATGGGAGCAGGCAGCAGTACAACTGGAGAAGGCATGCGCATGGGGCTGCCCCCTGCCATTTGCTTGCCTTTTGTGCAGGTCTGTGGAAAGAAGACACCTGCACCCAGGCAAAAGAGAAGGGAATGGGAGGGGGAGAATGGGTGGGAGGTAAGTGGGCACCTTGCAAATAATCAAGTTTGCAAAGGTCAAACCCATGAATGTGGAGGGACTGTATTTTTACTGCCAGTGAGAATGAGAGGTACTTGTGGGATTTTCTGCTCTGTGTTCCTAACTTGGCTGCCTTTGTATACTGTGCACTTTGGCATAGGGTAGCGAGCATCATTTGCTGCTCAGCCTCAGGCAGCAAAGTGTCTTGGGGCAGCACTGGACACTTCTCTACCAACCAGGTTCTTTCAGCCTACCGGTTCAGTGGCTGCCTCAGACAGGCATCGTTTTAGCTGACAGGACAGAAGGTTTGTGTGGCCCTGCTTCAGTTATCATTATTGCCACTTCTTTCCCAGGATGTGTGTTATGGTTCAGTCCTTATCTCATTTTACAGCATGTTCTTATCTACAGAGCTTTGTGAGGTAAGCAAGGCTGAGAAATACCTTTCCTCAAGGCCACCTGAATTTGCCTAGAATGAGTGGAGATCCAGGAGTCCTGGCACTATGCCCAAAATTCTAACCAGAATATTTGTCTTACTGATAAATCAGCTCTGAGCCTAGCTGCTATTATTTAAACTGAATGCAGTGACCCTATGAAAGGAGAAATATATTCTTAGCACTCCTGCAAAACAAGAATTCCCATGATCCTTTTGTGGCTGCTGCAGTTAAATCAACTTTGTTTACGCTGGTAATGGGAAGGCACCCTGATGAAAAATTACTTCGGCAGCGGCCACAAAACAATGGTGAATAAGTGAAAAGGTCACTCCATCCATTTCTATATCCTATCTGATCGCACAGCTTACTGTGTGCATATGTGCCTTCAAGTTGCCTGCCCGCTTATGGCAACACCTTGAATTTTTCATAGGGTTTTTTTAGGCAAGGAGGTGGTTTTATCACTTCCTTCCTCTGAAATATAGTCTACAGCACCTCGTATTTGTTGGCAGTCTCCCATCCAAGAACTAACCCTGCTTAGCTTCCAAGATCAAACAGGATCTGGTGCCTTTAGAGTATTTAGGCCTGAGTTTTGATTTGAGGTGCAGGGAATGCACTCACAGTGAGGGAAACTCCATCTTGAATTTGGCCTAGGCCAGTTCAGAGAAGACTTCATATATCTTGCCTGTCTTCACTTCACTAATCCTGCCAGTCATTTTCTCTTACATATGGGGTAAAAGAAAAAGAAAAAGACTTACCACAGGAAAAAGGGAGGGGTTCTAAGGTTGCCAAGCAGGTAATAAGCCATACCTGCTGAAATTTCCTTTAAATTCTATGCATTCATTAAAAGTATATTAAAAGTACACACTTTCACTATGACAATTCTAAATTAGTTTCTGTCATTTGCCTATAATAAGAAACCTCACAGCATCTGGTGCCATGTGTGTGTGTGTACACACACACACACACACACACACCCATTTAATTGGTACAAATTTAGGGAATGGAAGCAGATTATATTTTAAATGTACTGCTGCTGTTCTTGGAGATGGGCTGATGAAGGCACTTAGGCGAACAACGGAATGCTGCTGTATACAAGACCGTCATTTATCTGGACTTTGGATTCTCTGGATATTTTGGAGGTTCTCCAGGCCACTTGTTAAAATGTGGTTGTGCTGCATTGTAGGGTTGTTTGAGGATGCTTGCTGTGCCACATGGATTTACTTGTCAGTTTAGGAATGTTGATTGTAGCGTTATATGTGCTAGCGTGGGCGTGCTTTTTTAAAAAGTGACATGGTGTATTAGTGACTGTCATGACTGTGCATATGTATATACTGGGGTTACCATATTTTGAAAATAAAAAAGGGGGCACATTCACCAACTGCTTCAAACCACCAGTCACTATGATGACTTCCCCTACTATATAAGCTGTGATACTGTTACTAGAAATATTCCGAACTTTCATTGTATTTCAGTAAAAACAAATTTAATTTATTATTTAGCAATATTTAATTATACCTACAATTTATCTGGTTACAACTGAATTTTCAGTATTTAATTGTAAAATGAAGTGTGCTCAAATTATCATGAATAATGTGCTATGAAACATATTTGTATATGAAATACTTGTATCTGTACAAATTGTTAAAAAAATCCTTTTGGTCAGTCTCTTTCAGGTGCACTTTGTGCTTTTTCTTGAAGTTGATGAGCCCAAACATACTTTTCTGTAGATCTTATCTGAATCCTGTTTCTTTTCTAGATCTCATTCTCATTACAACAACAACAACAACAACAAAATCTCACCAAAAGTGTGATTTGACTTGGTCGTCCGGTTATTTTTATACAGGCATCCCCTGCTTATCTCATAGGTTAGAGACCAGAGCACTGTCAGAAAGTGGAACTGGTTGAAAAGCAGAATTCAGTGGGAATTATAAAGGCTTACTTAGGACCAACTGTGTATATGTGTGTGTTTCTTGCAAAATTGGCAGGGCTGCTTTGCCCCCTCTTAGCTAGCTTTGGAAGCAGTGTGCTGAGTGAGCCTCTGTAGGCAAGAAAGCAAGAAAAACTGGCAAAAGACTGGACCCTTGTTGGTATAACAGAACTGTCCATAATTTACAACTGTTGATGTTGAACAACAAGTTGATAAAAAGCAGGATGTTACCCTGTGAACTGGGGGGCCCGGGAGGGGCGCCCAAATAACCAAAACGCAACAATGCAAAGATGGGGAAATTAACTGGAGCGCTTCACTTTAGCTAATGAGAGGTAGGGTAACTGTGAGGAGATCTTGTAACCCTATGTATACGGGGTCAGGCTGAGTCAAGAAGCACACTAAAATATGAAATTAACTGTGATTTTATTAAATACAGGCAAACAGTGTATGCAACACACTCACACAAGTAACTATAGAAAATAAAGGTGTTAGCGGTATAGCAGGATTTTGCTGTCCGAAGCCCGGAGTATATCAGTGAAGGGGGTCCATAGATGCAGAGTCTCGGACGGAGACCGAGGGGAAAGCTCAGCGGACACAGTGGCAGCAAAGCGGGGTGGAAGTTCAGAGCGATCCGAGCAAGCTCTTGGAACTAGGGGTTTTTATAGGGAAAATATGACCGTGGGCTAGTCTGTACTTGGGAGAGAACAATGAGGTTTGGGCACGAGACAATGTCTCCGAAAGGTCAGAATTTAACATGATTGAGTTAAGTTCGAATTGACAGTAGAATGGCCAGTATGCAGATGCAGCTCGCTTGGGTGGGTAAGCTTCTATCTTGTCAAGATACCTGCTCGAGGCAGGGGGCTCTTTGTGTTAGTGTGCATCCTTAATGAAGTGTTTGTCTAGGGAGGTCTCCTAAAGCAAGATCTGGCTGAATCTGGCTTGCCTAGGTGGAGAACGGAATGTATGGCAATTAATAGCCATGCCTAGCTCCGTGCTTGTTCGGGGGCCTCACAAACACTTGGCTGAGGGTGGCAAAATAGGCCGAATTGTGATATCAAAGCGATATCTAATCTCTACCGAAGCCAGGCCAGTTCATGGTGATAACAAGGAGACACCCATATTTGCATTTATATGATGAATAAATGGATATAATATCAAATTCTATATATAATTGGATCTATGTGGTGTGTGGGAAGTTTTTGCGGTATTTTGCATGCACGTTTATAGGTGAGATTGAGAGATGTGCACACAGACAATGGCAGGCTTTTCATGGAGTAGCTGCTGTATTGTATACCTGCATTGTGCAAATAATGTGTGGCATTTTGTGACTATAAATTCACCTGTGTGGTGGATTACATTGATTTGTTTTATATGACTACTACAACAGGAGACAGGGACAGCTCACAATATTTTAGTAGCTGAGAGAGAAAATCCAGTGCTGCTACTTTACTATCCTTTCACAATATGTGGAAAACAGTTACTGGGCTTGAAGCAAGCCAACTTTCCTTTATTTGTTGGGGTGAAACAGGAGTATATTAAAATGTGCTTACTGAAAGGAGTGACTAAAGTTCATAAATCTAAAAGCTGAATTGCAAAAACTTAATATGGCAGAGAAACAGGGTTTTTTTTTAAATAAACATAAGAAAAATTATGGTGGGAAAAGCTGAAGAAGCCAGGAATTCTTCAAGCCAGGAGCAAGTGCCTAATTGCAAATGGGCATGTTTAAATTGAGGATAGTCATGGAATATCAATCTGCCCATGCTCAGTGGAATGTCGATTTTTATTATTACTCACATATTTCAGGACTGAGTCCCGTAATGAAACGAAACAGCTCTCCTTTTTGCAACTTCCTATTTGTTCATCACTGGTAGGTAGAACTTGATGGATGTTCTATGTATATGAATGTTGTGATGTTTGTTGGCACATGCCTTGTAGGTCTAGGGATAGGTTGCATCCCATGTTGTGCATATAAGGTGTATATTGAAGATCGACATTTTGCACCTAGCAATCGATCTCCATTCTAGAAAATACATATTTAAAGGTGTGTGGTCTGGATCTTTCAGGTCTGCTTAGACTGAAGTCTGCAAATAGTTGTGCGTGTATGTAAATGCTATGCATAGCTGAGTGTATATTCAATATAGCAAGAAATACTATACGTTGTAGGTATATATGCCTGTCAAGTTTATAGCTATTCTTGAGGTGCTTTTATTAATGTCCTGGGGTGTATTCTTCCTTCTTAATACACACACACACACTCTCTCTCAGACTGGAGCACATTTCTGTGTTTGTTTGGGCTGTTTCTCTCATCTCTAGAGGTGCTTTCTGCAGAGTTTGGCTTCATGACAGGCGAACACCCTGGACAGAAACAAGAAGTGGTAAACTGAGAGGCCTGGCTTGCCTAAAGTGCTGATCCCAGGGGATTCCGCTCCAGCCGGGGGTTGAGTTACGTTAGTGGTTGAGCAAGAACAGCTCAAAGCCAGGCTGCTAATTATAAATGTTTCTTGGCCCTGCCTGCTTCCTTGGAGCACGGAGCCCTGTTCCCTCCGTGCCCCTAATAGGACACAGGCTCCCCAAAAAGGCAATGTGAGATGAAGTCCCTGAAAGGTCAGGCGAGCGCTCAGGAAGGGATGAAAGGCCTACAGGTGGATGGTGTTAAATCAATGCCTCCCCAAGGAGGCCTGCCAGACCATTACAGCCCTGCGGCAGTAGGGTGGTGGTGGTGCTGTTTTGTTATTTAACCTGATCCCAAATCTAGGTTTTACATTCAGAAATTAAGCACGTAGAAAACAAAGGAGAGAATGAATAGGCAGTAGCTTGAAAGAACTGACACCTCAGTGAAAGGATGGCCTCATTCACACACTTAAAGGCACATGGGGCCTTTGCTCAAGGCAGATTCCTAAAGTGATGACAGGACTCAGCTGAAGGAAGAAAGGCAGAAAGTTTTTCATGTTTTTTTGTTTTCTTTTTTTGTTCTCCTAATGTACAACCTGCAACTGACCCAATTTGGCAGGGGTAGTTCTTATTTGTTTTCTGTGGTCCCACTTTTACAGCTACTTTTAAAATGTCCCAGTTCTTTTCTTCCCCTCACACTTTCTCATTTTGTCTTCAGTTTACTTAAGTTGCTGCAAACTGAGACCATGTCCACACTACACTGGCCATTTCCGCACCAGGTGGCCCCTCCCTAAACTGCAAACCTCAGGATTCCATAGGATGTTGAAAGTGGAATAATAGCGCTATAACAGTCTAATGCAGAAATGGCCACTGTTATAGTACTGTTATTCCACTTTCAACATCCTAAGGAATCCTGGGGTTTGCAGTTGAGGGAAGGGCGTTTAGAATTCTCAACCAAAGAGCTTTTGGCCTTAGTAAACTACAAACCACAGAATTCTACAGGATGTTGAAAGTGGAATAATAGAACTATAACAGTGTAGTGCAGAAATGGCCTTAGTCAAGGTGCAAAAGTAGTTCATACTCAATAAAGTCAGCCGGGGGGGGGGAGCAGAAACTTGCCATTCCCAATAGGTCCAGGCAAAGCCAACTACTTTAGCTTGTCCTAGCTTGTGTGTCCTTCCTTGTTAATAAATTTTGCCATCTTGACTTGGATGTTACTTGGCCATCTCTCTCCTGGTAAGTTGTGTAGGACGGAGGGGGCGATGGGGGTAGTTCACCCCGGGCGGCAATTTTTCGGGGGCATCCCAGCTCGTAGCCACACCCCTGCATGCTGTAGCCTTGTCCCTTGCACTGTGGCCACACCCATGCACCATGGCCACACCCCATGCACCGTGACCATGCCCCCATCTGCCCCCTCTCCATGCACTCCAAGCTCCACCATTCCTCCTGGTTTTTGACTTCTGAAATGTTGGACAGTCTGCTAATTATTGCTAGGGCAGAATTGAAGTAGCCGGCCATTGTTGTTATTGTTGTTTTCATCATATTTAGTTTGTGCACGTGAGGCAAAACGTTTAGGGGCAAGAGTCATTCAGACGGGCAGGCAAGCCTTTGGGTGAGAGTACTTACAATGTTATACAGTAACCCAAGTGGGTTTTTTATTCACCCCTTTTAAGCTTTTAAAATGATTTAAGAATTTCTAGAGGTTTAAAGTTTTAAAAATATGCAGGAACACCAAGGTAATCTTTAATTGAAAGTACATCTCCAACTGAAAGTCATATGAATGTTGCTGCCTCACTCCAGTCCCTGAAACTCTCCCCCTACTCATTGCTGGTGGATGAAGTTCTGTCAAAGGTTAGGAAGTATAATGCTCATCTCTAATTCCTGTCATTCTTCCCAACTGGATGGTGATCAGGTAGGAAAGATTTGCATTACTGGTGCTGCCTCTAGGGCCTGCTGAATGTGTGGCAGGCAATAGTACCATGTGCTTGATGACTGTGCCCACTCACCATGCCTCCCAAAGTGGACCCAATCACCACCTGCACACTCCAACACCAGTGCATTTGGCATCAATAACAATTCAACCAACATGCACATGGCTTTTCCGCCTAGGGTTGCCAGTTCTCAGGGCATGGCCTTGAGTCTCTAGTTTCTGAGGGCTATCTCAAGGCAGGAAATGGGGGCAAAAAATCCTTTAGTTTTAAGGAGCTTCAGGCAAGACAGAATGGCTGTGTTCAAATTTCCCACTCAGCTAGTTTGCAAGGCTGAACTGATTGTTTACTTGCAACTTGCAAAGATTCTGCAGAGGGTTGATGTATTTACTGAGTTAGCTTCATTCTTTTTTTCCAGTCACTATAGCTCCAGGGCTGACCTTCCAGTCAATTCTGCATCTTTGCTGTTGTCCTATGCTTTCAAGTTGTTTCCAGCTTATGATGACCCTAAGACAAGGCTATCATTGGGTTTTCTGGGGCTGAAAGTGTATGAGATGCCCAAAGTCACCCAGTGGGTTTCCATGGCCAAGGGGGAAATCGAACTCTGGTCTCTGGGGTTGTAGACCAACGCTCAAACTGTTCACAGTAAAAGAGTACAGACAAAATAGTGCTTCCCAGCTTTCCCCTGGTCTATTCTGCAGGGCTGCTAGAGATTCAGTGCCCTGGACAGTTTAATTCACAGAGGGCATTGCCTCTTTAAATGTCTTAAGCTAAGGGAACTCTCTTTCTGTCTCTCTGCGTTTGCTTAACTTAAGTTCCTTCATTCAGAATTGTAGTTAACTTGGAAGATTGCTCCTGTTATCAGCCCCTTGCCCTGAATAAAATTATGCTGACCTTAATTGGCAAAGTCAATGGTTAGATTCGCAGCATCAGTTCTCAGCGCTCTCTGTAACAATATTTCTTATACTTCACTGCTGAGTGAATACATGTGTGATTCAGGGTTCATTATTGATTGTTAACCAGAAGTTACTTTATTAGCAACCATGTATCAGAATTTTAGTCCTGGGAAGGCAAATATTCTTATATATGTGCTGTATGCTTTATGAGATCATTGTCACTCCAAATTATAAAAACCCCTCTTTTTAACAATAAAGGGCCCTTCTCTTTGCTCATGTAAGAAGTGGTTTTCACTGTGTTCTTCCTCAGTGGTGGGGGGTGGGGGGAGAAGTTCCTTTGGTCAAAGTTGGGGATCTTTCCAGGCTGATTCAGAGTTCACCCACAATTGTGTTGACTACTTGGGATAGTCTATGAGGACCTAATATTTTAGGTCCGGCCCCATGTCTTTTCTGAGAGTTCTGGGGTAAACCTAACAAAACCACTATACCATGCTTACTCTCACTAGTAGGATAGATTCCTTATCCCCTCATCTAAATCAGTGACAAGGAATGAAATCCTTCCATTTCATCTTGATCTGGGAACAGCCCCTTTAGCGAAGATTTCTGTTGTAATCTCCAAACAGAAAAATCTGTTCTCTGTATATGTGTGTGTGAATGACAAGCTGTGAACAACTGCGATTGGTACATAATGCATAACACTTAATGACATTACCAGAGCTGTCCCTTGGTCTCAAGTTTTGGTCTGGAAACCTCAGGGCCTGGAACAGGCCTGAGCTGGTGATCTTAGTTCTGTCCCCAGTTCCCAGTGAGACAGAAGAAATCTATAAAAAAGAGGAACGGAGAAGGATTACAAAAGGAGTGTGGCAGCACCTTTAAGAATGACCAGTTAGTCTTTAAGGTGCTTCCATATTTCTTTTCCCCCTCCCGTTCCTTCCTCCTTTTTATGCTGAAAGAGAGTAGGACAGCTACTTATTTGAGAAGAAATCTATGTGGATGTATCTTTGTCGATGTATCTTTAATAGACAATTGGAAGGGCTAGCAAGTACAGTTCTTTTTCCCCAATTCACACTCAGCTTGTGGCTAGCAAGTACAGTTCTTTTTCCCCAGTTCACACTCAGGCAATGTATGGGGTGGAGAGTGGGATCCATTTATACAGGTGATCAGAAGTGTATCTAGGATGGGGCAAGTAGGATGTGTGCCCTGGGTGCCAATGCCGGCAGGGGGTGCAAAAAAGCCATGCTGGAACATTTGGTGGCAGCGGAGGAGGAAGAAGTGACCCTGGAAGTGGGGTGCAACTTCTATGCTTGCCCAAGGTGCTGTTTACACTAGATATGCCTCTGCAGGTAATATTGCTTAAGAATTTCTTCCAACCCACACAACACATGAGGTAAAAATCCAGGCACACAGGTGATGTAGTTGTAGGCAGAGAGTTGAAGATTTGCACACCTAGGAAAGGGATTTTTGACAGGTTTTTTGTTGCATTTTTTATTGTTTGACAGATGGGGAGGTAAAGTCCAGCTTTGATCATTTCTTTGGTGAAAGTCTAGGAACAGCGCTGAACAGGAAAACGCCATACACAAACCTGAAAAGATGTTGGAAGGGTGTGGTGATAGGGTTGCCAAACTGAAAACTGGAGAGGGCCCTAGTGTTTTAATGGTTGGAAGAAGAGGGAATTTCGGCAGGTGTTGTTTGTCATACAACCAGATAACAAGTAACACCTGCTGGAATTCCCTTTTCTGCAAGTATGTGTCTTCAAATTTCCTGTCAACTTATGGTGACCCCATGAATTTCACAGGGTTTTCTTAGGCAAGGAATACTCAGAGGTGGTTTTGCCAGTTCCTTCCTCTGAAATATAGCCTACAGCACTAAGTATTTTTTTGCTGGTCTCCCATCCAAATACTAACAAGAACTGACCCTGCTTAGCTTCTAAGATCAGACAGGATCTGGTGCCTTTTACACAACCATTAAAGGTACAGGAGCTCCCTTTAGTTTTTATTCGGGCAATCCTGTGTGGGGAATGAGTGTGGCCTTTTGCATTTTTAGCGATTCATACATAAGTAACTTCAACCTGCACCTTTGTCAGCCCCAGAATCAATTGAATCATTGGAGTGATCAAGTCAAACACTTGCAAAATCTTGATGGGTTCATCTTTAAATACTCGAATATCCTGCTAACACCACCTCCTCCACAGTCACACCCTCCCTGCTAATCACTCCCCTTTCCGAAGAGAAAAAAAAATCCTTATTTTAGGTAAGCGTTGCCAGGCAGCATTATGGGGTATTGTTTGTTACCTGCTTTCTGAAAAAGCAAAATCTGCTGAAATTCCTGCTTATTTACAACCATTAAAGGTACAGGAGCCCTTCTGTTTTCAGTCCAGCAACTTTAAGAACCCTCCCTTTTTCCTATAGTCTTTTTTCCCCATATATAAAGGAGAAGATAACAGGTAGGAATAATCAAGATGAACCAGAGTAGGCAAGATATATGAGCACATTTCAAATTTGGTTCACTCTGAACTTGGCTAGGTCAAATTCAAGATGGAATTTCCTTCACTGTGAATGCTTTCCTTGCACCTAAAATCAGAACTTCAGGCTTAAATTCCCTAAAGGCACCAGATCTCATCTGATCTTAGAAGGTAAGCAGAGTCAGCCCTGGTTAATACTTGGATGGGAGACCACCAATAAATATTAGATACAGTACACTGTATTTCAGAACTGGCATCATCACCTCTGAGTATTCCTTGCCTAAAAATACCTCATGAAGTTAATGGGGTCACCAGAAGTTGACAGGAGACTTGAAAACACATCATTATTGTTGTGGTGTGCGTTTAAGTCATTTCCGATTTATAGTGACCCTAAGGTGAACTTATCATAGGGTTTTCTGGGGCTGAGAGTTTGTGATGTGCCCAGGGTCACCCAGTGAGTTTCTAGGGCTGAGCAGGAAATTGAACCCTGGTCTCCAGAGTTGTAGTCCAATGCTCAAATCACTATACCATGCTGGCTCTCTGAAGACACACGGACACATAAAATCAAAACTATCCTCCAACATGGGGCATATAGATAGGCTGGAGTAACCAACCTTCCCAGTTGTTTAGCAATACTAATTTCTCAAGGCCTTCTCCACATTTCTATAGGGGATAAACCTGTAACTCCCTCTTCTGCTGTAGGGTACATCAAACCAAATATAAAACAAGAGCAGCCTCCTCCCACTTTTTCTTCCTCCTCCTTGATGCCTTGATGCTGACTCACAGGCAAAATGCTTCATTTAGGCACATGCAGTGATGAAACACAAGAAATACTGCCCTGTTTCTGAACTGGTTCAATTTTTTTCAGCACACTGACATCCGTTATCTAGTTCTGGGTTGTAATCAACAGAGTCAGCAAGAGTGGCCACACATATATCATGGGGAAAAATAAAGACATCAAACATTTCCCTACGAAAGGAAAAAAAGGAAAAGAAAAGAAAAGAAAATGAGATTACAAATAGGCCAGAGAGTTGTGTGTGCCAACTGATGTGTAGATATTCACATTGAGAAATAATTTCTATATCAGGATATCATGGGGAGACCCAGTGACCTGAAATCCAATTGATGAGCAGCTTCAAGGACTCTCTGTATGGTTGTTCTTATAAACCAGGTGTATACTGGACAGTACTTCAGCCAGTGGATCATTATATTTAAAGAAGGAGACATGGGCAGCCCTGCAATCAGTGGAAATTCGATGCACTTTGCATGGGCAGGAGTATCTCGAACATCCAGGCAAACTAGTTTAACCCATCCAGATCGCTGCCTCACATGGAAAAGTGTGCATTTGATACAGGAGAGTTGGCAAAAACAAATGGAAACCAGAGCCCTCCAGATTTTATTTTATAGTATAAAACACAGCCAGGAGTAGTAAATTTTTTTTTTAAAAAAGGCACCTCCCAAATTCTGAGATTAGACGGAGGATCCTGTTTGGTAGCACACTACTTCTCCAACATTGGAGCAACTTTCTTAGGGAGGTGTACGTGATTGCAGCAGAAGGTGGGATCTGCCCCCTGTTTTTGTCATTTGTATTTTTTCACTTGCAGGAGGAAGCCAAAAAATCCCCTGGGGCCCTTTCCCCCTTCGCACTTGGATTTCCCACTGGGAGCTATGCAAAGCATCCTGGGGCTGAGTGGAACCCTGCTGGTTCTGGCACAGTGCTGGCAACAGCTGGACCTTTCCATTGCTCTCCTCCCAGTTCCCTTGGACCAAGGGGGCTGGGTTATTAGTGATCGCTGGTGGTGATGGCTCAGCACTCTGCATCTGGCTATATTAGGGGGTTAGACAAGCTGAGAGAAAGGACTCAGAGCTGGCGACTTTATTGGGAGGCAGGGAGTGCGAACTCAGCGCATAGTGGGAATGGAACAGGGACAGCGTCATGCAAGAGGTCTCGCTTACTAAAAAGAGAGGCCCTGGGGCTCAAATCTGTGCGGATATTTCTCCAACGCACCTGGAGTCCCTTACTCCTAATCCCTTGGGAATGCTTGCAATCACTCTGTGGTGTGGCAGAGGCACTCTGTACATGCACAAAAGCCAGACTGGATGACAGTGACCTAAGAGAAAGGTCAGCCCCTTTGCTTTTTTTTTTTTACAATAGGCATTTAAGGAACAGCTGTTCTTAGAAATAGAATTATTTTCTTAAATCCGGGCTTATTCAGATTCAGAGTAGATTCATTGAATTCAGAGGGTCTACTGAAGGACTGCAAAATTTAGACCTAACTGAGAAATAGAGTATTTTTTTCCCTGAAATAGATACAGATTTGGTTATAGTTAGAGTTGACCCATTGAATTCAACTGGTCCCAGTGGTTCTATTCTAAACATTGCAAAATTTGGGTACAATCAAGATAAAAACATCCTTTTAAAGTAAATCTCACTCTCCTTCTCCAAAGTAGTCTATGTCCACAAATTTATGTTTTTTAAAATATACCACCAGTTTCCTTTCATTGTTGCTACCACTATATAGCTTATGAACAAGTAAAGATCAGATAGAATACCGCCTCATTAACTGAAATTGTCACTTGATTAAATAAACCTTAGTATACATTTTGGCTGATCAATGGGTCAGTTAATTGGTAGATTAATCTTTGTAAATATTCATATGGCAAACAGTTATTTTAAAGAAAAAAACCTGTTTTCACTGTTAGACAATGATCATATGTGTTAATTGGCTTGTTTAGTACTAGATTACTTAGTGTTTGCTTTACCAACAACAGTTTGAATAATGGCTAGTGTTAATTATGTACATTGTTCCTGCGGATATTTCATGCTTTTAATTTTCAACTGAGTTCATTGTTGATAGCTCTTCCTTCCACCATGTCTGCATATATAACTTTAACTCAGCATGACCTATATGCATCTAAGCAGAAGGCTGTTACCCACCAATGTTTGTGTTATAATCAAAAACTTAACCTGTAGAGACACAAGACTTTTTGTAATTTGTCCTGCTTCAGGGCATTTGGCACTCCATGTAAAATAAATTCTGGAAAGTTCAAGGGGAAGAAAATTGGATGCACACACCTCATATCCTGGCACAAAAGTCCCTATCTTAAAAGATACGTCATCTCTTAGAGAAGAGAAATACCCTTTTTCAAATGGTGCATTGTTAACAACAGTTAACTGCGTTAATTTTAATATAATTTTTAAAAATAGAAACAAAGCAGTATCAAAGCATCCCACCAAAAAAGAGTAAAAATATTGATATTAATACAGATTAATGTTTGTATCAATTGTTTTAAACAATTCTTACTGCTTTTTTTAGACCATTAACCTGTTTGACTAATTTGATTGCAATTCTGTGCCTGATTTCCTGAATTCAGTGGAAATTGCTTCTGAGCAAATTCCCACAGATGACTCTGTCAGCCTTTTCCAGAGTGGTTGATATGCCGTTGTATGTTACTGTAAAGCAACAATGAGCTTTGTAGCTTGTTTCCTGGACTAGAATTCATTTCATCACTGTCATCTGATGAAATTAATTAAGTGTATGGTGTGCTAAATGTGTTAGACTTAATGCCTAAGGTGCCACAAGACTCCTTGCTGCTTTTATTTAATCAGGTTGCATCTCTTAGTTGTGAACCACTTTTATCTGAAGGTTTAACAAAATAATAGCAATATGAAAATTCTTTTAAACTGAGAAAGAGCAACATGTGACTGAAAACTGTTACTACCTATGCAGAACTCTGGCTGATTTCCACCCTGCAACAGATCCCTCTACTTTTCCTTCTTGGTTCTACGATCTAGTAGCACTTCTAGTTCCCTTGGGATTGTTTCCAGCAATTACATGCTTTTCTACTGTCTCTTGTTTGCCACACCCAATCCAAATCCCATCACTCTTTTTTTCCCCTTCTTCTATAGGTGGTAATTAGGGTCCTTGCTTTGGATTAACACCCTCAGGGAACACATTTACACTTAAGAGATGTGGAAAGCTGTAAAGCAGCCTCAGGTTTGGAAGGCACTGCAAGGAACATGGTGGACTGTGCCCAAGAAGGAGTGGAATTGGATAGGATGGGATGGAGCGTATATGTGACCTGGTCATTACAGAGCACTTACAAGGTTGGGAGTGAGCAGTGTGAATGCCAGTCTCCATGCACATTATGTGTGCACTATTCAGTTTGATGTTTCAAAGTCATAAGCATTGTCACTTGCTTCCATCACCAGACTCGCTACATCTTATTGCAGCTGGGAAGGATGTGTCCAAAATACATTTAGCATTTATGTGATGTTCCAGCTACACCTTTTGTAAATGAAACAGCATGTTAGCCTGCTGTTTTACCTAAAAGATAGAGGAAAGAGAAGGTACAGGAAGTCTCTGTCTTTCAATGCCCCATTATGTGATGACTTGCTCTTTTGACTCTTCCAAATTAAGGACAAGTTCCATTAATTCAGTGGGGGTTCCACTCCTTCATCAGTTCTTCTTGCCAAGGGAAGCTCACTTGGGACCACTCATGCGTTCTGCTTATAAAGCAAGCTAAGATGGGGGTGGGTGGGGAATGCATAAAGCCAACTGAGAGACTTCGCAATCAACAGACATGCAGCTGGTACCAAGTGAGCCTCTGTAAGTCCTTCACACAGTACAGTACATGGGTTCCGCTTTCCAACCAATTACATTTTCTGCCGATGCTCTGATCCCTAACCTGTCAGATAAGCGAGGGATGCCTGTATATGTTTGCAGTAAGATGAGGTGGGGTAGCCTGATAGTTCTGTTCACTCCACTGGGCAGAGAAGCCTGGTAAATTTGAACTTTTACTGTTCTGACTATGAACTGAGGTGCTCTGCACTTTGTTGTTCTCCAGATTTCTCCTTACACAAATATTCGAAGTCCCAACATAGAAATGTATCAAAAAGCATTTTATAACGCTTGCTTTAAGAGAAAAATACATTTGGAAATGCATGTGTTACAGAAATCTGTAAGCTGTCTAAGCGTGACAGTCTGCTGCAGTCAAAATCAAAGGCAGGCCAAGTCATACCTATAGCGTGATAAGAAAACCATTATCCAGGAAAGTTTGACACTGACTTTAAAGCAGTGGTTCTCAATCTGTGGGTCCCTAGATGTTTTTGGACTTCAGCTCCCAGAAGCCCCAGCCACTATGGTCAATGCTCAGGGCTTCTGGGAGCTGAAGTCCAAAAACATCTGGGGACCCACAGGTTGAGAACCACTGCTTTAAAGTAGCCATTGGGGAGCAAAGAAACACCAGGTGAAAATTAGAACAAGAGACTGCTCCCAGGCTGCATGAGGATGAAGGTTTCTTTTTACTCTTCCTGTGTTAATTGGCTTCCCTAGGGCCAGGGTGTTTGTGTTATCATGCACATATTTGTCAATAATCAATGTTAATGATCTAAACCAGTGATTCTCAACCTGTGGGTCCCCAGATGTTTGTGGACTTCAGCTCCCAGAAGCCCTGAGCATTGACTATAGTGGCTGGGGCTTCTGGGAGCTGAAGTCCACGAACATCTGGGGACCCACAGGTTGAGAACCACTGATCTAAACGTTACAGTCAGGGCTTTCCACATTTAATTTTCTTCTGATCTCACTGTTCACAGTTCGACCTCAAAATGTGTAGTATGTGTATACTTGAAATTCTGAATAAGCACCTCATGCACCTCATGAATTAATCCATGAAATCCCACGTTATAACAAATTGGGTAACTTTAATGTACCACCACAGGAGCCTATGATCTTCTGTGAAAATAGGTATATAAACAGGTATTGAACTGTACATTTTCATTCACATTTTGGTTTTTAAATTGTAGGTTAATGTGGAAGCAGAACAGAATGGCCATAAGTGTGAACACATGTGAAAATGATATGAACCATAAATACCTTTGTCTGCTCCCTACTTTGGATGTCAGCATTTGATTCCCAAAATGTTGCCTTGGGCAGAGTTGCCTCAATTATGTTCAGAGTATATTTCCATCACAAAAAGAATCCATTTGACATGTGTAGAGAGAATCTTGCCCTTGTGAAGAGAAATTTCTTTTAAAAATCTAAAGCAACATTCTTTACAAATTTTAGACTTGGACCCCTTCTTAACTAACCTACTTGTCCAACATGTTTCTCAGCCAGTGTGTGGTTATCTTTATATGCTGTTAGCCATGAAAACAGTGCTAACCATGTTTGCCTTTCAATTACATCCTCTTGCCCTTTTAGCAAGGACAATGAGATTGTTGTCAGTATAAAGATGATTGGTTGGTAAGCCCTCTGTTCACCTGGACAGGTGTATTTCGGGTTTTCCACATTGGGAAATGTTGGAGATATCAAAATCTTATGCAATCAGCCAGAAGTACAAGTGTAGTTCCAGATGGCACCATACTGAGGCATGTTAGGGAAGGTGGTCTCTGCCCCCCTCTAACCCTGCAGAGAGTTTTGTGAGTACAGGGGATTCGCCACCCCCCCCCCCCGATTCCATTCCTTGCCATTTTTCTGCAAGGATGAGTCTATTGGTAGAGGTCTTCTCTGGCCTTGCGATTTACCTTCACCTGCTGCATTGTTCTATCAGTGTCAAAATGTGGCAGGAATTAAAAAGTGAGTGGGACAGGAACAGAATGAAGTGGCTAGAATCCTGAACAAAAGTACATATGCTGCAGCATTTTCTTGTATGTCGGAACACTACATAATATCAATCACAATCATGTATTTTGAATGGGCATGCAAATTCATCCTCATGCACCCAGGTGATTCATTACTTTTGCCCTCTTACATCTGTCCTGATGTGCCTGCATTCATTACTTTACAGCAGCAAAGAAGAAAGAAGAGAAGAAGAAGGAGGAGAAGAAGAAAGAAGTGCCAAAAGGTGGGGCTGTGTTTCTTATCAGAAAGTAACTTTTCAAGTCTATAAGTTACAATAATTAAAATCTAGAAGGAAATAGTGGGCCCATCCACACAGAGATACAGATTTCCCATAGTGGCACATGTTTCAGCAACTTTATGGTCATCTTGGGTTGCTTGAATTATGTGAAGCTCAGCTAGATAGGAAGCAGATATTCTGCTTGCTTGGTCTAATCTAGACTCCAATTCTGAAGTTGAAAATAGAAGACTTTGTGCACATAAGCCTGGAATCTAGGCAAAGACATGCTATCTGTCTTCCTCCAATCTGAAGTAGTCTTGCACATGATGGCAAATTACCCTGAAAAGTTGCCAATTTATAATCTGCACAATTCTGCTAGACTGATGTAATGAAATGAACCACAAATAGGTGAGATGATATCTTTAATTAGAAATGTTGGTGCAGTAAAAATTGGTGCTTTGATCACTTTTTTTTTTGGCATCATGCCACTGGGATGTAATTGAAAAGGATATTAACTGCTTGCCCAAATACATACATTAAAAAAAACACCAAAATTAGACTTCATATGTATTTAAAGCATCTGGTCTTACAATTTTTTATTTGATTGCTCTGAACTGTGGATCTCTGAACCTTGGATTTCTGAATGCAGCTGCTACTGGAAGCTCTGATCACCTGACTGCAGCATTTGTGGTCTCAGGCAGAAGACTTTGCTATCACTTGCTACCTGATTAAGCTCCAATAGCAGGGCTTGAAGAACTGAAAGCGTAATTATATTTATAGGAGAAATAAGCATAGGAGAACTTCTGGGTCTCCGACTCCCCCTCACCCCATCCTCACAGTTCAAAAAATTTGCTTCTACTTCAGACCACCCATGGTATAGTACTATATCTGTACTGCAAACGTACTGTCTTAACTGTGGTTAGTTGGGACAAACCAGTTTCAGTCTACAAATTATGAAGCAGGTTTGTTTCAGCCAACAACAGTTGTGTTAACACTAAACCATGGTTCATTAAACTCAGTATCAAACTTCTCTGATCTTCTCCCTGTGGACATGGCAGAAGAGGAGAAGCCCAAAGTGTCTGCACATTGTTAACTGTTACCTCCAAATTGGGCTAGTAAAACAGATGAAATTGTTTCTTCATCTCACGTTCACTGCAAATGAATACGTTCTGAGGGAGTCTTTAAACCAACTACACTATCCTGCAGTGTGTTTTTATGTCAAGAGATTTTGAGTTATTCTTAGAAGTGATAACTTTGAGGACAATAGAAATGGGATTAACATGAACACATTTAAACCAAAGAATATTCACCAAGGCAGGCTTGCTGTAACTGGAAATGTTGCTTGTGGTTGTGACGAAAGTAGAATGAATGACACCAGGGATAGTGTGAAGAATCTAACATTTTCCCTCTTTTATGTCCTTTAGCAGATGCTCCAGCAGGGCAGGGAGAAGGGGGTAAGTCTCCAATAACTTAGAAATAAATCCCCTTAATTATGGCAAATGCATGGATGGAGAATTTGTGCATTGCAAGGTTCCAAGGATATACATCCAGTGAGTCTTTACTATCTATATAGTGGTAGACACTCTTGCATATAGCCCCCCATATAACTTACAGAATGGGCTGGCCCTCCCATCAGGCAGAGTGAGGCAGATGCCACAGGCAACAGACTTCAGATGTTATGAAAGGGCAGCAAATTTTAACTTGGCATTATTGTATTTTTACTGGGATGAGAAGAGGTACTTGTGGCCAAAAGAACTTGGCCAGCTTTGGATATAATATCACTTGAATTAGCTGGGTGGGCAGGGCAGTATCTGCTTCTCCACCTCAGACAGCAAAATGCTTTAGACTCACCCTGCCTGGCTCCCTTTTCATGAATGAGTAGTCACTGGTCTGTTGGTAGGTTTTAACCAGAGATTGGAAAAGTTCCCTTTTTGTCTTGCTGGGGGATTCTGGGAGTTGTTATCCAAACGTTTTTATAGCTTGGGGTAATATAATCTTATCTTTCCCCTTTATCCATTACATACTTGTTTCTTTTGGTTCCTCCCCCGCTTAGCAGAGCAACTAGAGAAGGGAGAGACTCTTTCCCAGTTGCCATCCCAGTTCCCACATGAGCTATGCTATGGTAGCTTGAGCTCCCTGTACTACAGCAGCCTATGCATCCACTTAGGAACACTAGACAAAGTATCCTAGCATGTCTACGTCATCTAGCCACTAGTTTTGCTCAGAACTCACCAAAAAGATATAATGAACCATCCTCTTTCTTCCTCTCCACGGTCTCTGTTTCCAGATGAGCATAAAGGAGAGCCCTCCACTCAGTCCGATGGACTCTTCATTAAGAAGCCAGAAAGCATCTTAATTGAGAGCGGTAAGTGCTGCAGCTGGAAAGCAGCAGATCCTGTAGGGAAGTGGAATTACCTCCTCTGCAGACCCAGGGCTGGTCCTACCTTTAGGCAAGAGAAGTAATAGTCCCACTATTTTCTGTTCCAGCCAGGCTTCGTCTGCAGTGCCACATTCAGTTCTGGGTGCCTCATTTTAAGAAGGATGTAAACAAGTTCATGTGAGGGAGGAAAAAGAATGTTAAAAGGTGTGGAGAACAAAACATATGAAGAAAGGTTGAGATATGTTTAGCCTCATGAAGAGAAGAATGAGGGTCAACATGATTCCATTCTTCAAATATCTCAAGGGCTGTCACAAAGGCCCTTTTCTCACCGTACCTTTTTCCAGTATCGTCGCGAGGGAATCATGCGAGAAGCCTCTTGCGAGAGGCACTCGTGTTCCATCCGCTTCCCCTCCACAGCAGCTCCGTGCTGGGTGGAAGGAAGCGTGAGGGCTCTACCCCTTCCTTCCAGAGCACAGCCAGGTACTTTCCCAGGCTGTGCTGGGGGAGGAAGCATGATGGTGACACATCTGGAGGCTCTGCAGAGGAGGTAAGTGTGGGTGGGGCATGGCAGTGAAGTTCAATCACACATCATTTCTGGCAAAAAGCCGAAATTGATATAATGCACGATTGCCAGGCAATGGCTTTGGGAGAGTCGTGTGATTGTGAGGACATCATGTGGAATGGTCCTCGCAATCTTGTAGTGCTCCCAAGGCCATTTTGCAACAGGACTGGCATGTGAAAAGGGCCAGAGAGGAGGGTGCAGGTCTGTTCTCTCCTGCCCCAGAAGGTAGGACCAGGTCTAATGAATGGTTTTAAGCAACAAGAATGTAGATTTCGATTGAAAGAACTTCCCAATAGTAAGAGCAGTTCATCACTACAACCATTTACCTAGAGATGTGGCAGGGACTGTTTCTCTGGATGTCTTCAAAAAGAATTTGGACAGTTACCTGCTGGAGATGACCTAGAAGGCAAGTCTGAAATGACTGGAAATGGCTGTAAAGGGACAGAAAAGGCTCTATCTTTTCCTGGCCCTGTCTGGAGATGGCAGGGATTAGACTGGGAATCTATTTGACCACTTTTCCAATTTGTTAATGCTCTCAGTAGAAGTCCCTGTGTTGCAACTAGCTGTCTTCTCAAAGCGTTCTTCTCATCCTGCCCTGCCCCATGGAAATTAGAGGGGATGAGAGTGTATGATCGAAAGGGGCACTGTGATGACTTTCCTATGTTTCTTCTACAGGGAAGGATGTATGCATCTGCATGCAAGTGGATGGGAAGCAGATACCCTGCAAACCCACAATCAAATGGTTCAAAGGGAAATGGCTGGAGCTGGGTATTAAGAGTGGGCTGCGGTTCCAGTTCAAGGACAGCTTTGACAAAGATAACAATGTGAGTCTTAGTAAAAAGAGAAAGGTGAAGGAGCTGCTGTCGGTGCTCTTGTTCACCATTTCATTTTGGGGTGGGCAACTTTGGTAGATTGGGAAGGGTGATTTTTATCAGAATAGGGGTAGGGGAAGGAAGAAAAAGGATAAAAAATGACCCTGATGTCCACTTCTAGTTTTGAAAAATGTGCATTTTAATGTTAAATAGTGCAAAGGAGGCCCTGGGACCTGTTTGAATGCTAAATTGCCACTCTTGGTGGATTCCATGAAAGATTTTGCATCCTTTTCCCCAGAAAAAGGGAGCTGTATGAGGAAGGGAAATCAGGGACCACAAAAACACTCGTGGGGAGCTGAGAGTCTGAGGCCATTTCCGCACTAGAGTGTTATAGCGCTATTATTGCACTTTCAACACCCTATGGAATCCTGGAGTTTGCAGGTTAGGGAGGGGCTGGCCAGATGTTGAAAGTGCAATAATAGTGCTATAACACTCTAGTGTGGAAATGACCTGACTTACATCTCATGGTTGTTTTACTGAGGATAAATGGGACTGATGAGAGCCATACATTTTGCCCTCAGCAATCTGAAGAAAAGGTGGGATATAAACATAACTGGTAAATATGGAGAACTCAAAGACATAGCTGTGTTAGTCTGGATCAGGATGCAAAGGGATCTTGTAGCACCTTTGAGACTAACTGAAAGAAAGGTTGGTAGCACTGAGGCCATTTCCACACTTGACTGTTATATTGCTGTTATTCCACTAATAGTTTTAATAGATGTTTTGTGAATGATGCTACCCCAAAACATTGGCCATTTCCGCACTAGACTGTTATAGTGTTATTATTCCACTTTCAACATTTTATAGAATCCTGGAGTTTGAGGCCCCTCCCTAAACTGCAAACCCCAGGATTCCATAGGATGTTGAAAGTAGAATAATAGCACTATAACAGTCTAGTGTGGAAATGGCTTCATCTGATGCATGGAATGAAATGTCTATGGACTATAAATGTGTATCCCTTGGCACTTCCCTCCATGCATCCATAGACTACAATGCTCCCAACTTCTCTTAGTTTCAAAGGGGCTACAAGATCCCTTTGCTTAACAAATATGTAATAATATATGAAAATAACATTCCTCAAATTTGTACTTTCCAGAAGTTTGGGACTACAGATCCCATAATCTCTGTGCATTAGTCATGTTACTTAGAGCCAATGAGTGTTGTAGCCTGAAATATATGGGGAGCACTAGATGTAGGAAATCTAGGTTAATCTTTCCCCTTCTGCTAGTTGATTTTTGGCTGCTTGTACCCTCTTCTCTTGTTCAGAACCCCAGACTGGACGTTTCTTCCATAACATATCCTGTTCTATTCTAATCCTATTTATTTCAGTGGAGTTCAGGTATACATGCCTGACTTCCCCTGGATCATACCCATTATGTGCACCAAATATGGTATGACACAAATGTATTGCTGCTGTTGATTCTCCTTCATAATGTTTTTTGTTTTGTTTTGTTTTGCTTGTGTCCAAAGATCTACTCCTATGAACTAAGAATTGGCAAAGTGGTCGCTGGAGACAGAGGTGACTATCGCTGTGAGGTGAAGGCCAAGGATAAGTTTGACAGCTGCACTTTCAACATTGATGTGGAAGGTATGACCCAGAACCCTTGACTTGACACAGAGTGGTTTAATCCTTTCCCTTCTTACACCACTGTTAGTGAAAACAGCTTGTTACCCTGTAAATTGGGGGTCCCAGGAGGGGCACCCAATACAACCAAAACAAATTAAGCAAAAATGGGGAAATTAGCTGGAGCACTCTTTTGGCTAATGAGAGGCAGGCCAACGCAGCAGGATCTTTTACCCAATGTATACAGCGTCAGGTCAGTGAGCAGGCAATGGTTCAAAATAACAATTAGATTTATTAAACAGTTATTAAAGAAAAGCACAAACACACTCCTAACTAGAAAAGGGAATAGAGTTTCAAGGGGAATGGGTGATACGCCACCTGTCCTGTAGTCCTGGGGAAGCCAATTGCAGAGGAAGAAACCCGGCGTGGCGACCGAGGGGAATCTGCTGAACCGAGCGGCAGCAAGGCAAAGTGAAGTTCAGACGATCCGGCGAGAATCAGAGCGGGGGATTTTTATAGGGGAAAGAACAACCGCAGGCTAGTCTGGTCTTGGGCAAAAACAATAAGTTTTGGGTTGGAGACAAAGCCTCCGAAAGGTCAGAATTTGCATGATTGAGTTAAAGTCTGAATTGACAATGGTATGGCTGGTATGTAGATCCGGCTAGCTCGGCAGTTAAGTACCTAGCTCACCAGGTTGTCCTCTCAGGGTAGAGGATCCCTTTGTGGTAGCGTGCATATGTAATGAAGGTGTTTGTTTCGGGAGGTCCCCTAAAGCAGATCTGGCAATATCTGGCTTGATTTGGTGGGAGCAGCAAGTGGTAGCCATGCCTAGCTTCGCGCTTGTTCGGTGGGCCTCACAAACACTTGGCTGGTGGCACAGTAGGGCCGAATTGCGATATCAAAATGACATCTTTGGTTCACCAAAGGTCAGGCCAGAATACAGTGGTAACAAGCTTTCTGACACTACTTTCAACCCTGGAAGGAAGTCTTCATTGACTGTTCCCTGGTGGCGCAGTGGTTAAATGTCAGCTCTGCAACCACAAGGTTGTGAGTTCGATCCTGCCAGGCTCCAAGGTTGACTCAGCCTTCCATCCTTTTGTAGGTCGGTAAAATGAGTACCCAGCTTGTTGGAGGCAATTAGCTAAAAATACATTGTAAACCGCTTAGGTAACACTTAGTTGATAGGCGGTATAGAAATAAATGCTATTGCTATATTCCCTCCCAATGTCTCTCAGGTGCATGAGGAGACAGATTCTTACCAGTGACACAAATATCCTTGTATATGGTTTACCTCTGAGCAGAACAATGTTGATGAAAAATATGCTTGACTTAAGAAGCAGCTCTCTCATCTCTCCTGTTTGCTGAGGTCTGCCATTCTAAGCCATGCTATTGAATTATGGCCCTTTCACACTGGACAGTCGCAGCACTGTGACTCCCTGTCAACTGTCATGGCTTCATCCTGTGGAACTGTGACAACTGTAGTTTCATAAGACTTTTAGAAGTCTCAGTCAGAGAGCTGTTGTGCCTCAGCAGATTACGAACTGCAGGATTCCATAGGATTCAGCCATAGCAGTTGAACTGGAATCATAGTGGCATACTTGGGTATACCGCTGAAAGGGCAACAGCTGAATAGCACATGAAATATGCAAGGGAGTAGTAAAGATGTAAGATTCTGAATTCTGAGCCAAAAAGTGGTATCAGATACAAAAAGTACTGATTGTTTTTGGGGGGTGGAGAGATGTTTCCTTAATCTTTTGTTGTCTATTGTAGTAATTAGGTGGGCATTGACTCTTGTTGAAAAATTCTATTGATTAAAGAAAGGCCTCATGTTGCTTCTGGAATTTTCTTGGCCTTTGCTCTTTGTCTGCTTTCTGGAAAAAGGCAGGTGAGCAGCAGCCACCAACAATGTGTGACTCTTATTACACAGACTTGAAACCCTCAGGATCCCCCAAAAAGCAGTACAGCTAAGCAATTTTAGATTCTGGTTCTGCATGGAAGGTTTTTAAGATGGTAATATGTTATATTCAGTTCAAAATGTGCAAAACCACCTCTGGTGTGCTTGGAGTTTTTGTTCTGCTTAGTGAGTCCTGGAAAGATGGACAAAATTGACAGTTTTCTTTTAGTTCCCTACCACCAAATATGAATAAATGTATACATTTAAAAATGAGCCCAACAAAACTGGAACTCAGTACTACTTCTGGACTCTTTTCCCAGTCTTGCCCTGACAGCTCCAAAGCCCCCAAGGAATCACTTTCATCTTAAAGCTACCAAATGTAGATTACTGCACCTCTATCTGTCTTAGAGAACCTTATATTCTCCAGTATTTCACAGACGAAAACCAGGATATGTGTGGCTAAACAATACATATCCTATTAATGTGGAAGAATACACAAGCTAAGAGAGGCTGCAGAAGTTTGCTTTTGCCTAAGCCTACCGGGAAGGGCAAGATTCTGCTCCCTTCATTCCCCTTCCTCCTGCTGATGGAATGGAATGCACTTTGAACTCAGTTTGTAGTAATTGTGGTAAGCTGATGACAAAGGGGAAAGTGGAATGAAGAAAAGAGAAGCTGGGACAATTTAAAAGCAGCTGAGAAAGTAGTACAAGAAAGTACTAATCAGGACTGTTCCTGTCAAATTGGCACAATTGGAGAGTATGAGGCCTATGGTTTTTGTTTCACCCCCTACTCCACCAACTCGCTCCAGTTCCAGGTGAAAAGAACTCAAGGGATCTCCAAATCCAGTAATCTCTCCTCTCTTCTCAGTGCAGCCAGACATACAGACCCCACTACGATGCATTAGTATTGCTGATGCAGTATTGAGAAAGAGATAATTTAGGAGCGAATGGTACAGATGTAAAAAATGTCCTTGACAAAAGACTGTCAATTGTACCAGACCTTTTGCCCTTGCATGAGAGTGAAAAGACAGCCACTTAAAAAAAAAAGATCAATTTTTGTTGGCTTGTTTGTTGCATTAAATTCATTGTTTACATGAAAAAAAATTAATGAAATTGTCACCTAAAATGCAACATATGTGCATGTGTATGTATATATGTATAGATAAATGTGCAAAAACTCTTGTCCTCTTACCCAGAAAGGAGAACATTTTTGGAGTTTTTTGTTCATTCATGCATTTGAGAATAAGTGAATATTTACGTCTGTAGTTAATAGGGCTCTATTTTTATCTCTGGGCTTTTTAAGGAAACAAGCAGAAATGCATTCTTTTATGGAAAAGGCGGGCAAGGTATACATCTTCCATTTTATATTTTCTTATCTTCCAGCACCAAGAACAGATGAAAGTGGCAATGTGCTACAAGCTTTCAAGCGGACGTAAGTATCCTTGGTTAGAGCCTCAATCTTTGATGCGGAGTTCCTTTTCTTCAAGCTGGTGCCCTCCAATGTGTTGGACTACAACTCCCACAAACCCTCAGCCAGCAATACTGTGTGACCCAAGGGTTACAAACACAGGTAGAAGGCACCAGGGTAGGATTTTTGATTTAGACAGGAGAGAGCCATAAGATCTCTCCCACTCACAGCCATAAACAATACCCTTTGTCGCTGTGATGCCCCCTAGTGGCAGGCTGAGCCAGTTTCCTGTTGGTGCTACAGTGGGTTGACATTGTTTTTTTGCTTTTCTTCTTGCAGAGGGGAAGGCAAAGGTGACGTTGCTGGAGAGTTGGACTTTAGCGGGTTGCTAAAGAAAAGGTAGGTGACAACTGGAGAATGGAATACATTAGGACAGAAGCAAAACTTGGAAAAAGTAACTTTTTTGGGTGGTAAATCCCAAATTCTGGGAGTTGTAGTTCACCAAAATTATGTTTCCAAGTTCTGGAAGTTTCTTGTCTGAATTGGCCTTTTCAATAGGGAATGAGGGAGCAGGGGAATTCAGAGAATTCTGGGAGTGAAAATTGAAAGGTTATCCCTTCTCCGTCCCTTTCTTCAGAGAGGTCCAACAAGTGGAAGAGGAGAAGAAGAAGAAAAAGAAGGATGATGATGATGATATGGGCATCCCACCAGAGATCTGGGAACTCCTAAAAGGTGTGACCAAGAAGAGCGAGTACGAGCGCATTGCCTTTCAGTATGGTATCACTGACCTGCGTGGTATGCTCAAAAGGCTGAAGAAGGCCAAGGTGGAGGTCAAGAAGAGTGAAGGTCAGCCAACATGCCTGAGGTCTTTGCAGTAGGGTCTGAGAGATCTCCTGAGATTATTGACCTGTTTGGTATGGGCTGTGGGAATGGTGGGGGCGGGAAGAGGGTCATGGGTTCAGCCTTCATCCTGAACCTTCTGGTGGAAGGATAAGATTAAGGGCAATTGGCTGCTTCCACATGGCACATCTGTTGTGTTGTGACTCCAGCCAACTCTGCAGGAAGTGGAGCATAACTTACAAATATGATTTCCAATTTGAATGGGAATGATTTGTTGTTGCACAACAGTCTTGTTCTGACATTGTGTAGGTAGATGTATGATGTGGTGCTGCGTTCTGGCATAATAAATTAATTACCTTGTCTCTTTCAATGCGCTCCAGCCCCCACCACACTCCATTTTTCCTTGGACTAGGAGACACTACACATTTATAGACAGGGATGGCTTCAGGGTTGGAAAGATGCTTGGCAAAGTGTTTTCCGGTGGGCCGCTTTCTGTGGTGATCCACCATGGGATATGGTTAGGGCCCTGGAGGATTTACTTTGGTGGTGGGTGGATCATAACTACTATCTTTATTGTCAAAAATGTCTAGGATATTGAGTCATTCTGGGCCATTGTGAGAGGGGGGAGGCAGCACGGAGCACCCTATTTTTGTGGTATTGGCCATCCTCTTCTCTATGTACCCTACAATGCCATACTTCATCACAATTCAACGTATGGGCATTGCCAGAAACAAAGATGGCAATTTCCAGCTAGTAGTAGCAGCATTTGTATGCCTGTGTGTTTTGAAATGGGCCCCAAGGAGCATCAGAAGTAGACCTTCCAAGGGTCCTAGCAGCTGCCCAAAGATGCTTTCTGCCCCTATACATTTTTGCTAAGGAGCTGTATATAACCATGTTTAATGAATCTGTTACATTACTAATTGACATCTGATAGCACTCTTATGACCCAATGCAGATGGTATGTGCGTGATGTGCATTGGATCCATGCTAATTTACAATTTGGAGATAGAACTTAGTTTGGACCCAGCATGTTTGGATAGTCTGGGAGGAATATGTGAAGACCTAGAGAGGATGAAGTGTTTCCTAGATCATGGATATATAGATTCCTTCAGGCCATTTGCACTCTGTGAGCCAGCTGTGCACAACCCATACTTAAGATTCCCATCAGACCACCTGGCAGATGGAAGGAACTGTGAATTCTATATTGAGGAAGAAATCCATCAGAACACTTCACGTTCTCTTTGGAGACATGATTCTTCCCTTACATGTTCTTTTGGGGACATACACAATAGTTTGTGACAGGATGACCAAAGGCATCCGCACACAAACATCATCTGACTGCTGCTCTACGTGTGTTTAACTGATAAGAGCTTGGGAATTTTCCCTGAAATGGGAGTTGGGGGTTCTGTGGCAGTTCAGCATAGAAAAGAACTGTGGATGGAACAGAAGCCACCAGTAGGAGATAGATGGATGCAGAATGCAAAAAGGATGATTTAGATTTTCATTCCCCATCCCCTTTTCCAGCCTTCATTAAGAAACTGGACCCTGCCTACCAAGTTGACAAAGGCCAGAAAATCAAGATGTGGGTGGAGCTGAGTGATCCAGACCTGAAAATCAAATGGATGAAAAATGGACAAGTGATAAAGCCCAGTGGCAAGTGAGTGTGAATGGGTCTGAGGAACTGAGGGCACCAAACTGGTGTTCTTATAGAAATGGAGTGTTCTTGTAGTTGGAAAAATAGGGAAGGCAGCTGGGGCAGGTACAGCATGTGTAGGAAGAAGTGCTGAATACTTCTGTCTCTGTACTCACTTGCCTGTTGCTTTTCCTCCTTTTGGATAGGTACATCTTTGAGAATGTGGGCAAGAAACGCATCCTGACCATCACCAAGACGACACTGGCTGATGATGCAGCCTATGAATGTGTCTGTGGGGATGAGAGGTGCTTCACAGAGGTCTTTGTCAAAGGTGAGTATGGCGGGAGGGTGCACATGAAGGCATCACAGCTGGGCAAAACGGTGGGTTCAGAGCTCAAGACAGGTAGATTTAAAACTGTAATTCCAGAATTTCTCAGTGTCTCAGGGATTCTGGCAGTTGTAGTCCAAACTTTTCCACAATTTGTGGTAGGGGGCAGACAGAGGTTACGATGGAAGGGCTTGCCATTTGTACAATGAACAGTGTCTCTGCTATGCTGTCTCTCTGTTCCTAGAGCCTCCTGTCCTGATCATGAGTGGCTTAGATGACCAACAGGTGGTAGTGGGAGACAAAGTGGAGATGGCAGTAGAAGTGTCTGAAGAAGGAGCCCAAGTGTTCTGGTATGCTCTCAGTCCCTCTTTCCCTATCATTCTCCTTCGTAACCTTCTAGACGACAGCCAACTACCCTCCCGGTCTCTACTCTGTTTTCTCTCTTAAAGCTCCTACTATATGTGCTTCTTGTAGAAGGTCCCAGATTTAGTCCCTAACATTCCCAGTTAAAATTTGGGATGGAGGAGAAATTTGTTTGGCTCAGATTTTAACTTTCTTTTACCTATTTTACACGTCTGAATTAGATGCCTTTTGGAACCAGCATTTTTCTTCTTCTTTTTTTACATTTTATATTTATTACCAAGTATTATAAACAAAGCAATTCAAATATTCACACTTAGAAGTAATACATGAAATAAATAATAAAAAGAGGAAATGTATACAAAAAGAAATGTATGTATGGTTACTGTTTTTTTAAAGTAAGGTAAGGTTCCCTACCCTGAATTCTCTAACCATCGCTTGATTGAAATATGTTAATATAATCTGTTGTTGTAGTGAATACTCTCCATTTATAATTACC
>CAOKZL010003754.1:0-71731 GCA_948472985.1 Iguana delicatissima | reverse complement strand
ACCACAGATTCTTACTTGTAAGCATTAGTATATGTGAATAGGTGATAATTTTTGTGATATTTCACATTACTATTACAGTTTGACATTTTGATTTCAGATTTTGAAAGGTGTGTAGAACCTACACACAAGAAATGGGAATCATGAGTGCCCTAGCTACTGTTCGCTGAAATGCCTTCAGTGGCAAAGTTATGTTACACCATCGCTATACTGAATATTAACATAAAACAACATATGGGTTGATGGTCATAGAATGATAGAGCTAGAAAGGGCTTCATGGGCCACTGAGTCCAAGCCTGTGCTCAGTGTAGGATCTCTAGCCAGAGCATTTCCAGCGAGTAGTTGTCCAGCCTCTTTTTGAAGATGTCCAGAGAAAGAGATCCAGCACATCTCTAGGCAATTGGTTCCCTTGTCAAACTGCTCTTACTGTCAAGAAGTTCCTTATAATGTTCAATTGAAATTTATTCCCTTACAACTCCAAGTCATTAGACCTGGTCTTACTCTCTGAGGCAACAGAGAACAGGCCTGCCCTCTCCTCTCTGTGACAGCCATTGAGGTATTTAAAGAGTGCGATCTTGTCATCCCTCAGTCTTCACTTCAGCAAGCTAAATATGCTCAGCTCCCTCAACCTTTCCTCATATGTTTTGTTCTCCATACCTTATATCATCCTCATTGGCCTTCTCTCATTGCCAACTTGTTTATATTCTTCTTAAAATGAAGCACCGAGAATTGAAAGCAGATGAGGCCTGATCGGCGTGACTGAAAACACATTCTGTAATTGCAATGCACAATGCTTGAAGAGACAATACATAGAAAAACAGGCCTTCATATGCTACTATGTGTGCTCTAATGTGGTCCCACAAGCACAATCCCATGAGCCCACATTCATCAGCTGGATGTGACCATTACACATTATCTAAAAACGTCACTCAGCATGCATAGTGCAGTTATCTGCATATGTTGCTAACAGGATGTCAGCCATCATCTTTGTTGCACTATGTGCACACAAGATGACTGTAGGCAATCTCTCTCTCTCTCCCCCACCTTCTTTCCAGCCCTGAGACTCAAGCCATCTTATGGAAGTTAAAATAGATACAGTGCACCTGTCCTATATTTGGGGTATCATTCCCATTGTAGTCAATTGATGCAACATACATGTGCCTGCAGTAGTGCGGGCAGACACCATCACATCCGTTGACTACAATGGGATATGACACTTCATATGATCTCATGTTTGTGCATGCAGAGTTTGCATCAAAAGAGGGTGCACTGTACAAAGTACACACCCTAAGTTAAAATATAATGAACCTGTTAATAGAATTATAGGCAAATAAACCATGACATTTTTTTTTTTTAAAAAAAAACAAATACAGGCAACATATCACATCATTAAAGACCCTTGCCCCATATGCAAAGCATGCAGGGAGAACCCAAAGAGGATGTTCATGCATGCTTTCCTCCTTACCAATCCAGCAAAATGTGTAATGAGATCCTCTGGCAACTGTCATATTCTTAGTTAAGAGTAGTTAAGAACAAATGGACAAATGAAAGAAAGAAAAGGACAAGAGGGGAAAAAGAAAAAGAGACCAAAACCCTAAACCCCTGACTAATGCACCAAAATCAAACAATTGGACATGATGTCACTCCCAGTTGTGTGTGGTAGACCTCTGAGGGCCTTTGAGGGAGAGGAACATTTTAATACATCCATAGGAAGGAACAAAAGTTCTCTTCAAATTACATACTGGAAGTCAAGTTTCTCCTGAGGGGATCAAGTGGAAAAATGAGGACATACCTATATTTAATTACTTATGAAGTGAGCACTTTTGAAGATAACCTAATAAAGGGAACCTGTTCAGATGTCTTCAGGTTCTGAGTAGGTGTTATGTGATGATCATAAAATATATAGGCCATGTGCTTACATATGTTGATTCTCAGATTGTCCTGGTCTGTGGAAGAAATGTACATCATATCTTGTATATATCATATTTTGTGTTGTGTCAGAAATGCCTTTGAGGCCCATTGGGAATGCTCAAGGGTAAAAAGTCACCTCATCCTCTCCATAGTTACCCACCCTGGGTTAGAGCAACACATTACCAACAAGTTCAGAAGCTCATCCATATATCCTTCACTTGATTTATTCTTGTTGTCCTCTACCTTCAAGCCATTTCTGACTTATGGTGACCCTAAGGCAAACCTATCACAGGATCTTCTGAGGGATGAGAGAGTTAGACACACCCAAGGTCACCCAATGGGTCTGGATTTCCATAGCCAAGTGGGAAATCAAACCCTAGTCTCTAGGGTTGTAACACTCAAACTATTACACCACATTGACTCTCTCACTTGATTTATATCCCACCTTTTTATCAGACTGGGAATCAAAGTGACTTAGAAAAGACAGACAAATTGAAAAAAAACCTATATGGGTAAAAATATGCAACAGTTGAGATGAAGAGTATTGGCCCAATAACAAAAAAATGGTACAGTGCAGAGGAGGTTTTGCTAAGTCTGTTGCATAGATGAACAAGTGATAAAACTTCAGGAAGGAAATCACTATTTAACCTTGATTGCACTTGTTCCTTCTTTTGACATGCGATAGATGAAGATGTTGGTGTGTTGGCTATTTTTCCCCCCAAGAAAAGAGGGAAACGTTTTAATACATCTGTGCGAAGGAACAAAAGGTCTCTTCAAATTACATGCTGAAGTCAAGATTTCTCCTGAGGGGATCAAGTAGAAAAATGAGGACATATGATGTAATTACTTACAAAGTGAGGACATTTGAAAATAACCTAATAAAGAGAACCTGCTCAGATTCCTGCTGATTCTGAGCAGACGCTACGTGTCAGCCTATATTCTACTTGCTATGTCCTTACATACCCTGACCTTTTTTCAGAAGGTCCTGGTCAGTGGCAGAAATGTTGTGGCATCACAGCTTGTATCCATTTATTTAAATTATTTATTTATTTGATTTATATCCCACCTTTCTCCCCTTCTGCAGGGTGCAAGGCAGCCTACAATTTTTTTTAAAAAACAACAACCAGGGTACAGTTAAAACATTGATACAAAAGTTTAAAAAAAAACATTAAATAGTTGTTCATTTCTTTATTTATTTCCTGCATTCATCCGAACAATGGAACTCAAAGCAGCTAACAACATATTTGAAACAATAGAGATTGAAAACCACACAAAATTTGATTAAAATATAGAGTTATCTTTTTAAAAAGCAAATAACGATATAAATAGTTTAACACATTAAACATTCCAATTTATTAAAAGATTGTATGGACCTCAGAACATTAAAAAAACACCACCACATCATTAAAAGGCTGGGTGGCATAAGAATGTTTTCAGTTGCCAACATAAGGAAAGCAAGGAGGGAGCTATCCTGGTCTCCTTAGGGAGAGAGTTCCAAAGACTGGGAGTAGCCACCAAGAAGGTCCTCACCCCTGTTCCCACAACAGAAGGTGGTAGAACAGATATAAGGGCCTTTCCAGATTATATTGAAACTCTAATAGTCTCATAAAGGGAGATCTGGTCTTTCAAACAGCCTGGACCCAAGCTGTAGGGTGCTTTATATGTCATCCCCAGAACTTTAAATAGTGCCTAGAAACAGACTGGTAGCCAGTGGAGAGATTTATGCTCCCTATAACCAGTCCCAGTTAGCAGTCTGGCTGTATCTCTTTGGACCAATCAAAGTTTCTGAGCACTTTTCAAAGGCAGCCCCGTGTAGAGTGTACGGAGGTAATCCAAATGGAATGCAACCAAGGCATGTGTTAATGTGTTAGATCTGACTTCTCCAGGAATGGGTGTAGTTGGTACACTAGCTTTAACTGTGCAAATGTACTCCTGGTCACCACCAAAACTTGGACTTCCAGGCTCAGGGCTGAATCCAGGAATACCCCAAACCTGCTGTGGTTTCCAAAGTCAGTCTCATGTAGAGTGTATTCCAGCAATCCAGTCAGGATGTAATTAAGGCATGTTTCTACCATGGTTAGATATGACTTCTCAAGGAATGAGTACAGTTGGCACACTACCGGTACTTAAAATTGTGCAAATTCGCCACTGCTAAAACCTGAGCATGCAGGCTCAAATCAGAGTCCAGCAGTATTTCCAAGCTGGGAATCTGAAATTTCAGGGGGCTGTAAACCCATCCAGCATAGGCCAAATCTCTATTCTCTGACCTGCCTTTCCACTGACCAGGAGCATCTCTGTATTGTCTGGATTAAGCTGCTATTTGTTTTCCATTACAGACAGCAGGCACTGATTTAGTACAAAAACAGCTTCCTTTGAGTTAGATGGAAAAGACAGATAGAGCTGGGTCCCGTTAGCATAATTGTGAGAGTGAACTCCAAATCACCAGATGACCTCTCCCATTGGTTTCATGTAGATATTAAATAGCATGTGGAACAAAACCAAGCTCTGAGGAACTTCACAGGCCAGTGGCCATGGAGTAGAACAGAAATCCCCAACCACTAGCTTTTGAGCTCTCTCCTCTAAGAAGAATTGGAACCATGGTATAACAGTACTCCCAATCCAGACAGGTGACCCAGAAAGATATGGTCAATGGTATCAAAAGTCACAGAGAGGTTCAGCAGGTCTCCCCATCCAGTTCCCCGTGTATGTCATCCACCCAAACAGCTTTGAGAACTGTAGTTCTATGTCAGGAGTTTAGAGATGTCTAAAAATATTCTAAGCATCCCTGAGTACAATATCAAGATGCTGGGGAGAGAGGGGAATCATGGCAACTTGCAGTATACCAGTTTTATCTCCTATATAATTATTTATCTTAGTACATTTATATCACAGTTTCCTTCCACTGTACAACTTAAGACAGTGTACGAGGAAAATTTGTCTATACTTAATTTGTTGTTGTTATGTACCTTCAAGTTAACTCCAACTTGCGATGACACTGTTACAAGGGTTTCTTGGGAAAATTTATTCAGGGGAAGTTTGCTATTGCCCTCCTTAGACTGAGAGAGTGTGACTTGCCCAGTGAAGTTCCATGGCTGAGTAGAGATTCAGATCCTGGCCTCCCAGACTCCTAGTCCAGCATTCAGATGACTATTCCACTGAATTTCTTCTATATATAACATGGAATTATAAACTGACCCTGGCAAGAGGTGACTTTCACCCAGTTAGTGCTCTTGAGATAGGGAAGCCAGCATTCAAACTGCAGTGGGAAGCTTCTCTCTGGTTAGATGCCACCCTGCACAAACTTTTCCTTATAGTTTACAAGATGGATGAAAGCCTTCCTGTCCTCAAAACTTTGAGAGGATAGTTAGTGCTGTTTTCTGTTCTGTCTTGTCATGGTGTTTTATGTTGAGATTTTATGACCCAGAAGATTTTTTTTTGTTATTTTCATTTGTTTTATACTTTAACTCTAGCATGCAAGTGAAGATGGCATTTTATAAATACTAAAATTATATATTCAATTCTCCCTTCAGTTAGCCTGTTCATTTCTGATTATACAGCTGAGTGAAAGAATGTTAGGCAATGAGGCAGTATGTAGCTTGGAAAAGTTAGGGGGGCAACTCTCAGGATCCAGTGGCCACACTGGCTGGGAAATTCTCTGAGTATTGTTTTAAGGGGTGTGTGTGTGTCATGGAGGCTATATACATATTGTTGACATGGGAAGGCATACATCAACCACCCTTGCTTGCATGACCTCTCAAGTATACCCAGAGAGTCTTAGATAGGGAGATGTCTCTATTTTAAGGTTAAAGAGTCCTCTGATAAGTAAAATGGCCATTGTCCCCTTAAAAGTAGCTGTTGCACAAGCCTCAGTTGCAGAAGTAAATGGCTTTGGGATACAGGTGTTGGTAGGATTTTTTGTAAGTGTTTTCAGGATGAGTTGCCCAGGCAGAGATAGGGTGAGTGGGTTAGAGGTCTAAGCAGCTGATGAAAGCACAGCTAAACTAATAACAAGAATGTCTCTGTTAGGACACAAAGGGTGCTTCATATCAGTCACTCCATGTCCACTCTTTACCTGGCCACCTTGTCTTGTTTTCCCATATGTAGAAGGGCTCTTCTTCCAGCTCTCTCCAAGTTCCCCTTGACTCACAACTCTCTTGGATGTCCTCCCAACTCAGACAGCCTAAGAAAGGCTTCCGTTTAGCTGTTTCCCAAGTTCTTTTTCACCTTTCTTCATTGGCCTGCAACTCAGGCCTAAAGGAGACACTTGTAGCCTACCTTTTATCTTGTATGAAGCTGCCTCCTGGCTGAGATACTTAATGGTCTTTTATAGCCTCCTTGCCACATCCCATGCAGAGATTGTAACTTCAGTCCGAAAGCCGGTTCTTGTGGGGCCAGGAAGTTGGGAAATGGCAAGGCATTTTCCAGAGTCTCCCTGTGTATTTTTAGTATGACATAGAAATCAAGCTTGTAAATATGGTGCTCTCAAGATTTATATTATTTTGGAAGCCACGCTATTCTCATTTTTCATTCATTAAAATTGCCTCTGTGTAACAGCTTAATATGATATCAGAAGTGGGGCTTCACTGGCTGCAGTTCTGTTGGTGTCTTCAGCAGCATGTGTTCCTCTAAGGGAGGAGATGGATATTTTTGTCTGAGGTGGAAGGGCTACATTCAGTTCAGAGTCAGGAAATGGAGTTGGGTGTGTGGTACCTTCTCCTTTTGAGCTATAATTTCTTCCCCAAAGAAATTTATGCCCAGCTATGATTAATTTTGCTTTAGCTTTGTTCCAATGTGGTATAGCTAAAAGAATATTTTTTTTAAAAAAGTATATTGACCTTTACTTTTTTAGGAATACTCAAAATGTGTATTCAATCAGCACATGTAAGCTCCCCCCTTTTTTCTTAACTTGCTGAAATACAAGAGGCAGCATTTAATTAAACTGGATCCTGTAGTGACATTTGTTTTAAAGCATATTGTTCATCCTAGATTTTAGAATAGTTTTCAAATAGTTTTTTGCTGTTGTTGTTGCTCTTTCATTGGTTGGGGAAACCAGAACTCATTTATCTTGTCTCTTGCTTTAATTTGTAACACTTCATAAATATAAAGGGCTTCTTTTCCCCCTTGTGTGGTGAAGCTTTTTATTTGAAATTACTGATAGTACTGCAATAATATATTTGTTGATGCCAGCACATTAATAACGGTTGAAAGCATAGTACAGGGCTGAATCTAAGTTCAATTCCTTGGCTGTTAACTTCAACAATTACTTGCCAAACTCTTAGAGAGGATGTTATTTTTGTAATGGATATCTTCCTAGATTGTAATGGATTCAGCATCAGAATGCATGTGTATGTGTTTAGATATTATGCTCCCTTTCCATCAGTTTGGAAATAATAAACCTTTTAGCAAAATGAGCAACATTTCTTTTGCATTTCAGTTAGCCTCATCAATAAGCTTGACTTCTTGCATGCCAATTCTTCCTTCTTCCCTTTATCCAAAATTTACTTCCTAGAAGAAATAATAGGATATGATGCACACAAGGGCAGTAGGGGCAGAGGCCTTCCAGAAGCCTCAAAACCTTGTCTTACCGCATGGAGTTTTAAGAACTGGAAGCAGTATATAGATTGTATTGTTCAGTAAGCATGTCAGAGGCCCTTTCTGCACCTTACCTTCTTCCGACGCTGGGGTGCAGGGATCGTGCGAGCAGCCTCCAGCGAGAGGCTCTTGCATCCCTGCTGCTTCAGCTCCACGCAAGCTGCCTGCTCGCGTGAGAGCACCACCTCTTCCTTCCACAGCGCAGCCTGGGAGTTTCCCAGGCTGCACTGGAGCAGGAAGCATGACCAGTGCAGCTCTGGAGGCTCTGCCCACCAGGTAAGTGTGTGCGGGGCCTGGGAACAATGCACAATTGCGTACCATTTTTGGCTTCCAGTTGAAAATGAAAAGGTGCGCGATCGGCCCCTGCTGGCCCCTGGAGCGTCGCACGATTGTGAGTGTGTCATGCAGATCACTCCTCACAATCACACGATGCTCCAGGCACCCTTTCACATAGCAAATGCCATGCAGAAAGGGCCAGAGTCTGGACTTCACAAGGATAGCAGTTTGATAATTGCCATGGTTACTTATGGAATCCTAGAATTTTTAGTAGGGATTTTCCGAATCCGGATCCAAATCCCTGGAAGGTTCTGGGAATCCACAAATCTCATGAATCTCAAATCTTTCAAATCTCTCTTTTTAAAAAAAGCATTTAAAAGGCAAGGGAAGGAAGAATAATCTTGGGCAAGACATTCTCTGTCAGCCTTAGCAAAAGCCTAGGCAAAGGCAAATCTCCCTCTGAAGAAATCTGGCCAGGACAATTGTCATGGTTTTGCCTCAGGATCTCCCCAGATTGAAAATGACATGAAGGCCCTTTCTACACAGGCAGGAAAATGTGGATTAATCCCACATTTTCCTGCCTATGTAAAGAGGGCCACATACTACAGTACAGAGATAATCCAGGTCAAAACTGGATTTTCTTTGCATAGCTCCTTCTGGCATCCTGGGGTTTGTAGTTTGAGGATGCACCAGCACACTTTGGCAGAGAAGGCTGTGACACCTCGTAAAACTAGATACCGCCAGAATTGTGTCTGACGGAGCTTTGCAAGGGAGCTACGCAAATAAATCTTTCATCTGTCCTTGAAATCTCAAGCCTGTACCTTCCAGTCAAGTGCTGGACTTAAATATTAAATGTTCAATTTAAACATCTTTGAATACAACCCCAGATGTAATTTCTGAACTTGTTAGCAAAGGTCATTATTACTCCAGGGGAAAAAGTCAACTACTTGACATCTCCCATTGTGTGTCTGGTCTCCCAGGTTTTCAGGTGTCCCGGTCTCCAAAAAACTATTTGGTTGGTGGATTCAAAAGATTTGTTTTGCCTATTTTGGCACAAGGATTCGGATTCATGAATCTCAAATCCTTGCCTGGGATTTGAGGATTTGGTTGGCCTCTCCCTAATATTTAGTTTAGGGAGGAATTTAGGTACGTCTAATACTCTCTCTTGAATCACGGTAGTAGGGCTCCCTGGAAAAGAATTCTAACAACTTCATGAAACTATGCATCTCAGGAGGAAGCTGTGGTAGTTAAAATGGTATCAAATTGTTGTAATTGTGTAGTATATCACACTCTTTCCATGCTCATTGTGTGCACGTGCTTTGCTTCACAAAGAACATAGTCACTAGTTTTGCACAGAGACATTTCCGTGGAAATTATGGAAATCTCAGTAAAAAGCAAAACACTCCTTCTCCCGTTCTTATACTAGAGACTGAGAATTCTGAAGGTTCGTAAGTTCTTGGAAGGCTGTCTTAGTATTTTGAGACAACCTCTCTAATTAAGAACAAGCAGTTTTGTGAATGTTCCTCACATCCTACTTCAAAATCAACCTGTATTTTAAATCCTGACTAGATTGGAGCCATTGAATCAATTGGATTAATCTACATGTTGACTCACCATTCAGCAATCAATTTGATAGGTCTACTTTACTTGGGATTAACCAAAAGATTATAATAATCAAGTCAAGTTTTTCACTTCAGTCTTTTTTCCCTTAAGCTGCTATTTTTTTAAATCACCTTGGCTGACAGATTGATCTGACAATCTCAAAGGCTTGCCCCACTTTTGCTGCCCTTTTGGTTGGCCTAACATAGACTGAAGTCCTGTTCAGTAATTACAAGGTTGTAATACTGACTAATGATGTCAAAATTACGCTCTCTCACTTTTACAGTCATGCGTGTTTTAGTCTAAATGTATGCGTTTAATTGGTTTTATGTGTTTTTAGTATTTTAATCTGTGTTGTACCCCTCCTTGAGGAGAGGTAGGTAAGAAACTATTATTATTATTATTATTATTATTATTATTATTATTATTATTATTATTATTATTATTATTATTATTAGGATGTCATTGCAACAACTTGGAAGCCCCCCTGCCCCTTGCAAAAAACCCTACTTTTTAAGCTATTCAAACTCCAAAAGAAGAATTTCTGAGGCATTGGAAAATGGAGCAATAAACAGTGTCTATTACAGCATGCCTCACTAATTGGGAGAGGACTGAATGCGTCATTGCTCTTCATCCCACTCTCCAGCATTTTAGAAACTCCTTTGCTGGGAAAGGGTGAATGAATTAAAAGACAGGCTTCGGAGGGATAGCATCAGGAGATGTAGTAACAGATATCATCGTAATTATGTCACCCAGTGCAGGATCTTATTATTCTTCAACATCCTTTCTCTGAAAATTTCTTGTCGGTAAAGATTTAGAACCTAATGAAGACCCAATGATTATTGTCCTTAGGTCTTCATCATTTTTTTTCTCCACCATGTAGAAAGGTATGTATATGTCATGTTGGCTGTGCTCCATGGCATAATTGATAATGTGACTCATCCACGATAATGAATGCCTCTTGATTATCCTGGTATAAAATACTGTTGTAGTGAGTTATCTTCTTGGTGTAGTCAAGGCTTGGATGAACATCATGTGTTACAGGCCACCATGCGTTATATGTTTAACATCAGGTAAAATATGAATGATTGTTGTAAGTGTATGTTCACCCATGCTGTCAAGGGATGGCTCTGTTTACTTAAATGTGATGGTTATCTACAAGTGATTTACTATGTGTAGAGTACCTGTGCTAGAATCCTGTATCACAATGTATTGTATATCAAAGGAAATAGTATATATAAAATCATAGCATCATAGAGTTGGAAGAGACCACAGTCCAATCCCCTGTCATGCAGGAACAGACATCAAAGCACTCCCAACAGATGGCCATCCAGCCTCTGTTTAAAAACCTCCAAAGAAGGAGACTCCACCCTAGTCTGGAGCAGCATATTCCACTGCCAGATAGCTCTGACCATCAGGAAGTTCTTCCTGAGGTTCAGAAAGAATCTCTTTCCCTGCAGTTTGAATCCATTGCTCCTTGCCCTAGCTTCTGAAGCTATGGAAAACAAGTCCATTCCCTCTTTGATATGACATTCCTTCAAATACTTAAACATGGCTATTATGTCCCCTCTTAACCTTCTCTTCTGCAAACTAAACATACCCAGGTCCCTAAGATCCTTTGGACACATTCCAGCTTGTCAATATACTTCTTGAAATGAGGTGCCCAGAACTGGACACAGTATTCCACATGAGGTCTGACCAAAGCAGAATAGAGTGATAAGGAGCGAGAGATCAAAGAGAGTGTAGGTTGAGAGAACCTGACCTCAAGGCATATGGCCAGTGTTAAGCTACATACACAAAGAATTGAGATAGAGATAACACCGGATGCATTAGAAAAGAACCTGAGAAAATTTGGGGGGTTTGGTAAGATCACAGTATGGGAATAACAATGTCACATGGGAATCTTTAGGATTTGAGAAAGGGGAAGACCAAGAATCCATCAGTGGAAACTGTGCATGTGTAAGAATGTGTGTCACTATTTAACCAAGTGTATATTGTAGAATGTTAGCTTCAGCAGTCATACGCTATGCATCATATACCTCAATGAACACGTTGGAGAACCCTATGTGTTTTCTTGAGAATAAAAGAGGAGCCAACACATGACAGTAGACACATTTGGGCTTGCCTTTAAGCAACAAAAGACCAAGAAACAAGTTCAGCTCCTGTTTTTCAGCTCATTTTGTAAACAAATCAGAGCTTTCCAATGTGTTTTCCTGCTCTCTTTGCCCACATTCAACATTAGCTTGTGTGTTGCAAACTGTTTTTATTAGTCATTTTGTAATTTCCCATAAGTAACGTCTGTAAAAAAGGAAAATACAACAACAATCCCATTTGGGTAGAAGACAAAAAGCTGACAAGCTATATCACTGTGTTTGTGGTGCATTTCTAAGAATCTTGCAGTGTCTCTGGTTTCATGTGGCCTGGTTTTATACAAATCAAATTAAACAATGACCACAACCCTGACAGTTCATAGCTTAAAGAGTCCCTGTACAGGAATTCATTGTTTGGTGCACACCAGGGTAAATTGATAGTTCTCTTTAATCTGCTTGCTCTGTGTTTCTCAGTTATAAAGAAAATATTTTAATACTGCAAACAATGTACTAGCTACACTGAAATTATCATCACTAGCTTTCTTGGGTTGTCTAAACCGAACATTCTTCTTGCTTCTGCACATAACTGTTCTGACACAGGACGGAGAAAAATGGGGAGGTGGCCTGTGATGGTTCAGTGAAAGCTGACCCATTAGGAAGTCCCTGAACTACTACATACCGAGCCTAGTGCCCTCTCCAAACTTCATCCCAATTTGCAATGCTGGTCCTCTCATCTGTCCTCATTTTTGCACTTTTTCAGTTGTGGGGAGAAGGCTAAAAATGCTGTAGCTAAGATGTCCATTGTATGTGTTGACTGTGGAGATTAGCATATTTCTGAAGCAATGATTGTAGGCCAGGCAACTTAGAAATACCCTTTAAGTTTAGTTAGGCACCTTAGCTGTCAATTATCTTCCTTCTTTTCCTCACTCCATTGCTGCTTGCTAAGTCTGGAAAGTGTAGGAGAGTGTATGGAGTGGAATATAAGAGAGATGGTGATGTTGGAAATACACTATCAGATTTTATATTTCCAAGCAGAATTCCCACAGGTTGGAAAGCTTTCCTCCCCACCTTGTAGCTGCAAATTTTTCACATAGTCTAGAAAGACACAGGCCATTCCAAACAGAGATGAACAGATTCCCCAGTTCCTCCCCATTTTTGCTCTGCCCTTCTGATATTCTTTGTATGAATTGAATTGTCTCCAGAGAGGAATGACAGCTTGCAGTTTATTAAGAGTGGTCTGCATAGTCTGGAAACCTGACCCACTCTGAAGAAAATGTTTCTGATAACATGGAGCCACCAGAACAGGGGTAGATTTCATATCAAAACAAATCTCAGAGGTATCTGAGTCGAGACGGGCAAGCTGAATTTGATCCAGAATTTGTAGCAGCTGGATTTTAATGATGTAATTTTTCACTTATTTCATTTTCAAAGGAAGCAGTGAGTAATTTGGCAATTTTCTTCCCACTGGGAGAAAGTCTTCAAAAAAACTACGCAATTTTTTTCACAGTTGGATAGTTTTTCAGGCAAAAAATTACACATTTTGTACAAAAATAAAATCTCATTTTCTAGTCAGGAAACAGCATTTTCTGCACACGAAAATAATGGTTGTAAGTGTATCCTATTCAGTATTCATGATGATACCGGCCTGACTCATGGCACTCTAAATATTGCAGTTCAAATCTACAATTGTGGCACCATTAGATGACCCCAACTATGCCCACTCATCTACCTTAGAAGCCAGGCAATTGCAACACCCAGTGGTGTGCTGAGGTGCTGGAGAGTGGTGTGTTGAGCAATAAGGTATCCGGCCCCCTTCTGCCAGTGAGATGGTATAGAAAGCATCAGGATTGGTGCTGCTGTCTAGCTCCTAAAGTTAGTTTTGCAGATTGAATTAAGATGTTACCCTGATTTTTGGGGTCCCTTGAGGGACACCTCAATGTGATGCATGTGATGAGGAATGGAAACTAGCCAGAGCACAAGCAGTGGCAATGCGAGAGGTAGGGTAACCTAGTGGGGTCTTTTTATCCAGTTTTTATGGGGTCAGGCCAAGCCAAAAACCAAACCAAAATGTCCAATAAATGATTTTATTAAATGCAAGTCTCATGCACCAACGCACTCTCTCACACACGCACCCAAGAGCTATCAAGAAGCAAAAGAGAGGAAATTGGACAGAGGGAGCATTGAAGGGGTGTTGTTGGGGTAATATTGCACCTTGTTCTGAAGTCCTGGGTCTGAGAAGGCAGCGAAGAAGTGGGGCTCAGCACAGAGAGGGCTGAGGGGATTGCTCGGCAAATGGAGTGATGGCCGGCTGGGGTGACCAGGAGCAATCCGAAGAAATGCTCAAAAGCCGGGACTATTTGTAGGGGGAAAAGGACTAATCCTTTCCCGGGGAGAACAATGGGTGTTGCAATGGGCACGAAGCTGCACATTGGTAATTTCCTTTGTGTGATGGGATTATTAGGTGTTGCCAAAGTCTCTGGATCTTTGGCTGTGTTTTGTGGTGTGATTTCTGGTCCCCACCTGAGGCACGCACACTAATCCTCTCAAGTCACCGTCTTGGGGCTGAGGACCCTTTCTTTATTCAGGTTTCCTGGGGCTACATGACGGGGAATTTTACTGGCCTGACCTGGTTTCGGTCTTTTGACCGTGCCTGCCTAAGACCTGGTTTCGGTCTTTTGACCGTGCCTGCCTAAGTGCCCCTTCAGGGACCTCTCTGGCCCACAGAATTATACTTTAATATTAAAATTGTAGACTCCACGATAGGGTTTCTCTTTCAGAGTAACAAAGAGGTGTAGCTATGATGATAGACCTCCATCACCATAGCTTCATCTGCCTATGCCAGGCACTAGGTCAATACTTATGTGTAGAAATATTATCATTTGCACAAAAAATGCTGTTTTCAATGGAGAAAATGTTGCAGCTGGGGTCATTCTGCACTAAATTCATATGTGTGTGTGTTTTCTGCAAAGAGAACAGCATTTTCTCATCAGCCCAAGATTCTTCTCAATAGAATACCCAAGAAAACATTTTTCATCCATTTTCAAATATGCTTTCCATCCCTACTGGATTTATGACCACACTATGGACTAAATCAAAGGGGGAAATGGATTTGGGAATTCATTATCAGAGACAAAACATCTGAAGAAAGATTTTTTTAAACAAAAAATGAAATACACTAGCAATATTTCTAGTCCAAATGTCTTTAGGTTTTCATTGGGTAGAGTATTGAATGTGAGGACTTTTGGGGAAAAAACATTTGAGGACTTTTGGGAAAACATGCTATGGGATAAGTGAAACAAACATGATAAGTTTCTCATGGGGTTTTCTGGATCGTGAGGTTAATTTAGTTGTAGGTAGTTAGAATGACATTTCTAAATACCAGGACTAGTTCTATAATCTTTTGCCCAAACCTTGGGAAAACATAACAGAAAGAACTTTTTATAATGTTCTCAATCGACCTTAATGTCAATTGTCTATGACCTTTCTGGTTTCACTGAGCAGTTGCACAGGAAAAAGATGTATCACATGTGCACCTACCATGTTGAAATTTGGCAGGCTTGGATATGAGATGCTCCATGTTCATGTCAGATGCTCAGACATGCATATAGTAACATGCTACCAAGAAACAGCTGTGAGTCATATAACCAAGCATCTCATTTAAATGTTTACTTTAACTTTAATGAGGTTTCCACTTAGGGGAGAAAGAACACTCCTCATGAGCCTGAACCATGATTTGTGTGTTATGCGTCTCTCTGTTTTAAGCTACAGCTAACTAGACTCTGTATTCTTATTTGTAATAAGCACCACTGCTTCATTTAAGGGCTTTTCCCTTCTGATTGATTAGTCATTTTGCCCCACGCTACCAATTGAGAATTATTAACTGAACCTAGAAATTCAGCAAGCTTGGCAAATCTAAACAGGAGGCTGATTAGAAATGGATGCTTAACCTCCTGAGGGCTCTTAGGGATGAGAATGAGTTGGAGAGTGATGGCTTGTCTAGCTTCAGTGGCTGCAAGGGGAATAGAGCATTTTCCCAATCCAATATTGTCAATGGATCATTCATGGTTTTGAAGGGGAGGGTTTGGAATCCTGCTAGCTTTCTGATGCCAAGTTTTCCACTGTGTGTTTGGTGTGATTGTGCTGTTTGGATGCTGTCTGCAAGCAGTTGTGTGTGAAATTAGTATTGTATACAGTAGGGATGGATGGATCCATCTATATCTGGTCTGTGTCAGTTTCAAGTTTATTCAGTCATAAGCTTCTTCTGCCCAATTACTGCATTTGTTTATGATTTGAAACCAGAGGTGGGAATGCTTGCAGCCATCCAGATATTGCTGAATTGCCACTCCCCAAATTCCTTACCACTGGCTATGTTGGCTGGAACTGATGGGATTTGTAGTCCAACAGCGTCTATAGGATCATACAGTTCACAGCCCTGATTTAAATGAATGAAATTTGCATTAAATATGTGAATGACCCTAACTTGCACATATTTTTTTTATTGTAATGTTTAACAAGAACTATCACAGAATTCAAACAAGTGTCTCATCCAAAGATGATTGCAATCTGGTTTGCTTATTATTGCAATTGAAATGAAACCATTAATATACAGACAAGCAAGTTTCTTACACTCTTTTTTGCTTATTTTTTTTTCTCTTCTGATGTTAGTATTTGGTGTAATATCATCAAGTTGGCTTCAACCTAGGCAAATCCAAGGCATTCTGTTAACAAACCTGCTCAGGTCTTGCAGATTCAAGGCTGGGGCTTCCTTGATTGAGTCTATCCTCCTGTAATGCATTCTTTCTCTTTTGCTTCTGCCTCTCACTTTACCAATCATCATCATTTTTCCTAGTGAGTCATGTCATCTCACAAGAAGGCTGAAGTACAATAGCTGCAGTTTGGTTAGCTTGGCTTCCAGGAGAGTTTGGGACTGTTTTGCTCCGAGACCCATTTTGTTGGTCAATTTGGCAGTCTGTGGTACTCTAGAACTCTCCTTCAGGTAGTATACTCGGTGTATACCCCCCTTCATAACATCCTACTTGTTCCTTAATGTCAGTTCATTTGGAAAGCAGATAATTCCTGTGTGTTTACCACTTGTACAATGCTTATAATTACCCAATTGACTCAAAACATGTGTTAAAAGGATGGAAACAGATAGCTCTCCTTTTGCTCATCTTTATTATTGTGAATCTCTCCTGGTGATTTGAATGTTTTCAAGGCCAGTGGCCGGCAATATTCATCTGATATGCGTATATGGGGAACTTCAGCCCTCAACATTGCAGATCAAGGATGGGAAATCATGGAGGGACTGTGAGCCATTATTTACCCCTGCAATTCCTACAGGGAGGCCATATCAACATGCCTACTATGACTAGGTGTCACCTTACATCTGATCTCATTTTTGGCCTTAAAGGTTTTGTAATACATGGGGATGTTAGGAGGGTTGTGGGAGCAAGGCCTCTTTTACATGGAAAATCACAACAAAATGTTTTAAAGTTTGGGGGGCTGGCAGTTTCAGGGCTGCAGATTGGGGGCCAAAGGGCCATTTGTTCTCCATGAGCAACACTACACCATGGTAGATCAATGGTAGGAATCATGTGCCTCCCCTAAATATTATATTTTATTGAACACCAAGTCCTAGTAGCCCTCAGCAGTGTAACCAGCGGTGAGAAATGTTGGGAGCTGTAGTCCAGCAATCATCTGGAGGTCTGTGTGTTTCCCACCCCTGTTGTAGATGAACACCTGATAGACTTTTGCATTAAAACCACAATGGAAGCTGATATAGGCATTCATAAAAATCATTGTGGCAAAAATTTTTTAAAGGCAGGGCTATCTTCACTGCCTGCATGATAAGAATCAAAATCTAAGGGTCACTCGCATTAGGTGGATGTGGTCATATTTTTTTTTTTGTGCTGCTTCTATTGTCATTCAGTAAATATATGCAGGAGGGAGGATTGCAGATAGCTAGCAGGGTGATGTATGAGGAGACACATTCTCATCCCTGCCAAAACTGTTGTCATCTTTCTTCTTGCAGTCTTTTTCACAATACACGATTTTTACCACTTTGATCCCACTTTAATCAGCATGGATGGCTGCTTCTTATGGAATCCTGGGATTTGTAGTTTTATGAGGCATTTAGAATTCTCTGCCAGAAATCAGAATTCTAGTCCAACATGAAACTACAAATTCCAGGATTCTTCTACTTCTATATTACTAAGTTGGTGTTTTGCCAGCACAGTGTTTGACAGGGAGCTGAATAAAGCCAATTCAGATATTTAACTCAAGGAAGTCCCTGAAATGTTTGTATGTGAGAGAATCTGCGAAGCTCTCAAGCCAACTCATAACATTTAAAAATAAAATAAAATTAGAATAAAGGTTTCCATTTAGAAAAATGAAGAAGAAACTCAGTATTTCTGGAGTGTTCTTACTGTGAAGATGATTTCTCAGGAAAGCTCCAGGCTGCAAAGAGAAAATTAAAGTTCATCAGCAAAGCCCTTAACCTTTAAACGTGATAATTGACTTTTTGGTACTATCATACTTTACTTATTATATCATTATGAATTATTTGTGTACCTAATACTGAGCTGGAAAATAACACAGCAGTACAAAAAAGATCAAATTTAAAAGTTTCATTTTGCCAAGGCAATTTCTCTGCACATTTATAATTACGCCCAAGGAGGGGGTGGTTAGAGAATCTTCTCCATTTTTTTTAAAAAAAACTAACTTCTGATTGCTTGCTAAATTAAACCCTAAACAGGTAATATACTTGTCATATGATTATCTTTTATAGGCATGTGTTTTTCTAGCTTGCTTTTTAGTCTTTAAGAAATAAAAATGGTGGGTCATTGGAACAACAACACAGGCTGGGAGAGGTGGTCACATGATACATATATTTTCTGTTTTCAGTCTTGAAAATCTTGTGGAGCAAGGGTAGAAAACAAGTAGTCCTCCAGATGCTGTTGAACTGCAAGTCCCAGCATTCCTCAGTATTAACTATGCTAGCTGGGGCATTTGGGACTTGCACTCCCACTGCATTTTCAGGGCCAGATGATTCTCACCCCTGTCTTTGAGCAGCATGGATTCAACAACCGGGCTTGAACAATGGAAATTTGGCTCGATAAAACTTGGTGGGGGTGAATCTCTCCCAGTTTTGTCCACCTGAGTTCTCTGTTCAACAGCAGGCAAGGCCTAAAGGGCATGAAGATGGAGTTGCAGTAGTATATTGGGATTCCATCTCCCTCACCAGATGCCCTGTCTCACAGTCTAATAGATCTGAGTGTATGTCTTTGAAGATGAGTGGGACAGATTAGGATTCTGTTGGTCTACCATCCACCCTGATGCTTAACAGTCTCCCTTCTTGAACTGGCTGAGTTGGTCTTGGTGATGGTGTGGAGTTCCCTCGGCTTTCAGGACTTCAACATCCATGAAAAAAATTGGCCGTTTCCCCCTCCAGAGATGCCTTCCCCAGAGTAAAAGCAACATATTGGCAGGAAAGTGCCGTTGTTGCCAGAAGTTCGGTAATTCATCCACCCATCCTTTGCTTTATTTACAAGAGAAAGATGGGATATCAATTGAATATAAATGAATGAGTGGATGGATTAATGAATGAAATATCAATGAGAGTTCATACTATATCCCTAAGCCATGCTCTGAACGTGGTTTCCTCTTGGCACTGCAGCTGATATTTGCTGTATTTCAGCAAATCAAACTCTATCACCCCAATCTCATCCCCATGCCTTAAATTTTCTGTCTTTTATTTTATTTTTTTGAAAAGCCTTGCAGGTTGTTATGTATTGATCTGTGAATTCAGTACTTCACTGTGTATATAAAAAGTTGGGTGGGGAGAGAGAGGTAGAAACTTTTTAGAAAGTACAGTCCATTGTAGGGACTGGAGTGGAGTTTCTTGTTCACATGACAAGTCAATCAAAACTCTGCACATCCACCTTGTACTACAAATTTGCAATAATGTTAGTTCGATGGTCAGTGTAGATCTGAATTAATGCAAGGCAGGGAGTTGGCATCCAAGTAAGGCTCATTACTTTAACAATGTTGCATCTGTCTTCTTTCTGAAGGGAGAGGAGAAGAGAGGTGGAATCTTGTCCTTCCAGGTACAAGAGAGAGCTGATGTGGCTTCTCTTCATTTATCTATTCTTCTTCATTAATAAATAGTACAATCCCAACCACACACTGATGTTGCTTGGCCATGTGTCCCAGATGTTGGTGCATTTGTTGTTAATTGCCGTCAAATCAAATTTGTCTTATGGTGACCCTATGAATGAGAGACCTCGAAGTCACCCTATCATCAACAGCCCTGCTCAGGTCTTGCAGACTCAGGGCCATGGCTTCCTTAACTGAGCCTATCCACTTGCAATGTGGCCTTCTTTTTCTATTGCCTTCTACCATACCAGGCATTGTTGTATTTTCTAGTGAGTCATGTCTTCTCATGATATGTCAAAGTATGACAGTCTCATGATATGTCAAAGACTGTCAAAGTATGATAGTCTCAGTTTAGTCAGCTGGGCTTCTAGGGAGAGTTCAGGCTTGATTTGCCCTTTGACCCATTTATTTCTCTTTTTTGCAGTCCGTGGTGTCCTTGCAATTTTTATTCAGAACCACATTTCAAAATGAGTTGATTTTCTTCCTGTCAGCTTTCCTCACACTTCAGCTTTCAAAATCAGACATAGGAATTGGAAATACGATGGCACAGGCAATCCTAGTTTTAGTATTCAATGATACATCTTTACTCTTCAGGATCTTGTCTAGCTCCTTCATAGCTGCCATTCCAGGTCCTAATCCTCTTCTGATTTCTTGACTGAGATCTTCAGCCTGTTTAATGACTGAGCAAAGTATGGAATATAGTTAACTACAGTACTCCCTCCACATTTGCAGGTTTCACTTTTGCTAATTTGATTATTCACAGGGTGCCTACTTGCCCCCCTTCTCCCCCTCCCACCCTATTCCCACCCCACTTGCTCCTCCCATTGTCTCTGCCCCCAGTGCAAATACGCCCCACGCCGGCAGCAGGAAGGTCTAGGGAGGGCAATCACTAGTTCCCCGTGCTCCTCCTGCCACCCCTGCCACAAGTGCACCTGCACAGGTGGCAGGAAAGCCCGGAGAGGGCAATTGCCATTTCCCCAGGCTCCTCCCACCAATCCCACTGCAGGTGCGGGTGCACCTTCATGGGCCGCAGGAAGGGGGTGATCATCAATTCCCTGCGCTCCTCCCACTGACCCTGCCGCCGCAGGTGTGAATGCACCCCGTGCCTGAGACAGGAAGGTCCAGGGAAGGCGATCTCCAGTTCCCTGTGTTCCTCCTGCCACTGCAGCCAGTGTGGGCATGCCTTGCTCAGGTGGCAGCAAGGTGCAGAGAAGGCCACTACCCGTTCCCTGCTTACCTGCCCCCCACCTGCGTGGGTGCACCTGCCAGGCAGAAGCCTGTAGGGAGGGTGCCCTATTTGTGATTATTAGACATTCACATGTGATTTGTGTCCTTATCCCTCACAAATGTGGAGGGCCTACTGTATTTCAGTGTCTTCATCGTCTGCTTTAAATGTATGTAAATCTGCTGTGGTCAATGTCCCAGCTGCATCTATGAATTGTTGGAGGATCTGATATTTCCAAACCAGAGCTGCCTTTTCCCAAAGCTGAGGCAACCCTAGAGTAAGAGATAACCAGAACATCTATGAACAGTACTGGAATTGTTTGGAAATGACAGACATTTCACTGGCTCAGTTGTCAGAGGGCCAGACATGGAAACTGACTTTAAGCCAAGCTCAGCAAAGTAAAGAAATTTCTGTTGGAATAGGATCAAGGAAGGGCTTGTGTTTTGGCCGTCGTTAAAAACTTTACAGAAGGGTTTTTTGTTTGTTTGTTTTTTGTTGTTTGAGAATCAAATTCACAGCAAGTCAAGGGAAAGGTCTATCAAATTCACATTAAATTGAGGTTGACATGGAGTAAAGGTGGGGTGCTGACAAGCTTAATATGTGTCCCTGATGAATATAAGAACCTGATGGAGCAACTTTGGGAAAGGGGCATACTGCCTTTTAACAAGGTGTATGTTTCTTTCTCTCAGCGTGTTAAATCTTTCATTGTCTGTTCATGCAGTTCGCCATGTTGCATAGACCTGAAAGTTCATTTCACAGGTGGTACAAGGCAGTAAACAGAAGTGCTTTTCTATCAAATTTCAGCTTCCTTTCTTGTTCCTCTGAAGTTATCACTCAGTATATCAGAATTGACTTGCAGAACACTGCTACATTTCTCAGAGAAAGCAATAACATGTAAATAATCACATAGGATGGACAGGAGATGTTCAGCTTGCATACTGAGAGGGTGTTAGACTGAGAGGAATTTCTTAGCTCAAAAAAAGTTGGAAGAAGAATTGTACTTTCATTATACACTTCCCTACATGTGTGAGAAATAAATCTGTGTGTCTTCTCAAAATGTTCCATTAGAGAAATTGGGGAGACTTCTTCAACAGTTTTTCAGAAGTGGAGCTCACCATGTACAGGCTCATTAGCACAGCTTGTATCTATTCTTTCTAATATGTCACACTAACATCCTTCTGCCACCCCCACAGTGATCTCTGGATGTGTTTGTGGAGCCTGGTCATCATTTTGTGTCTTCTGTGGTACCCCAGCTTTGATCTTCCAAGATATGGAGGAATGACGGTGATCAGTACAACAACAGGCACACACACAGGGAGACAGAAATACAAAATGAGAGAGAGAGAGAGAGAGATTGAGAGAGAAGAATTCAATATATCTGGAGAGAATTCTGTACAGTGGGTTTGTAGAAGGATGAATTAAAAAAAAATCTTCTGAGTTTTGGCTCGTCTCTACAGAAAAAAATGCAACAAAATCAAGAAGGCATCACAAATCCATCTATGGCATAAAACTGTTTTGTGAAACCATCCCTATTGTATCTACCTCACTAAAATTGCATGTTTGGGATGCTTACCTATGAAAACATCTTTTCCCCAGATTGTTATATTCTTCTGTATGTAAGTTTGCATTATAAATTGCTCCTCCTCTAAAGGCTAAGTGCTATGTCTGAAGGTGATCTAATGAGTATTTATTGTAGTATCCTATGCAGTTCAGAGACTAGGTAGCTATTTGTCATGTTTTTAGTCTGTGTTGTGCCCATGTGTACCAAAGCCTGGTTCCTTACAGTGAATTCTTGCTTTTCCTTTTGGGTGATGGCTGAACTGTTCACTGCATATGCAGCAGCTTCTCACTTTCTTGTGGAAATCCTCAGTAACTATTTGTGGACTTGTAGACTTTAAAAAAAAAAAAAAGATGAAAACAAGACTCTTATCTACAGCTGGATAAGGGGAGTTTTGCTGCATGGCTATTTGCTCCCTGCCCCATTTGTTTTGAAAATGTTTTCTATAACCATACAATGCCAGAATTCCCAAACCATAACATATATCCAGTTCCATGAGGTGGGATATTTATCAGAGGGTGTGCAGTGACAATCTCAACAGAAGTTTTAAGGATAAGCAATTTTTTTGAAGACCTTTTTCTAAACCTGAGGTGGGCAAAGTGTTTCCCTCTAGATTTTGAACTGCAGCTCCCAGCATATTGTGCTGACAATAGCTGATAGAAATTACTGTCCAACAGCATCTTGTGAAAGGTGACTGAGGCCATTTCCACATGGGGATACTGCCCACGCTGGGATGACCTCACCAGGAGGTTGCCTATACCGCGGGGTGCGCTAGGGCGGTTAGAAAAGGTGAGGTTCTAAACCTCAAAGCGCCCTCGCGTGGCCGCGGGGGTGGCACCCGGTGTTTTATAAAGACCACCTTTCAAGTGGTCTTTTTAAAACAAGATTGCGCTACCCCGTGGCAGCACCCCGTGAAGAACTGCAGGGGTGCACAAGCGCATCCCTGCAGAGCTTTCTGGGGGCGGGCTTCCGGCTGGCGCGCTGCCCCAATTGGCAGAGCACCACCAGAAGCCGCCGGACGCCATTTTGGGCGCCGCTGGACAGCGGCGGCGTGTAGAGCTGCGACCGTGCACTGCTCCCCACAGGGACGGAGCCACCCGGATTAAGGTAAACTCCGTCCCCACGTGCGCTGCCCCGTTCCGCCGCGTTTCGGGCCCCTCCCATGTGGAAATGGCCTGAGACATTAGACATTAAATAGCTGAAAGGGTGCCGTGGCAAAGATGGAGTGAGCTTGTTTTCTGCAGCTCCAGAGACTAGAATATGATCCAGTGAATTCAAATTATTGGGAAAAAATGATTTCTGTATGCTTGTCATGCCTCAGTCTCAAGACCCAGGTGCCGCCACAGACAAGACCCTTCCCAACAGCCACAACCCAGAGACATGGGCCATTTCCGCACTAGGCTGTTATAGTGCTATTATTCCACTTTCAACATCATATGGAATCCTGGCGTTTGCAGTTTAGGGAGGGGTCTCAAAGGTGTTATTTATTTACCTATTTATTTCTCACTTTTTCTCGAATTAGTTAAAATAAGGTACATGATTTTTTTTAAAAAAGGTCAAAGACGTTAAAACACAATTCAGTAAAATAACCATATTGACACATCAAGACTGTAAAACAAAATAGAATTATTTAAGTTTGTGATGAGAACAATTACAGAAAACAATGCAGCACACATGCACCATTAAAGGCCTTTCTGTATTACCACTTAGCCACCAAATGCTTGATTAAATAAATAAATGAAAAGTCTTTACTTACTGGCAAACACCAGGGAGGGTGGCAGCCTAGTCTCCCAGGGCAGAGAGTTCCATAGAGTGGGAGGAGGCACCAAGAAGGCCCTCTCCCACATCCTTATCAAATGTGTCTGTGAAGGTGGTAGGACCAGAACAAAGTCCTCCCTCAAGGATCTTAAAAACAGGGCAGGTTCATATAGGGAAAAACAGTTGGCCCTCTACATTCGCAAGTTTCATTTTCACAGGTTTGATTATTTGTGAATCTCTCCAACCCCTATCCCTCAACCTCAGGTGCTTCTTTTCTGGGGAATCTTCCCTCTCAGCAGATCCAATCAGGTTGTATAGGCCTTTAAAAACCCTTCTCTGGTCCTTTTCCTCCTCCACTAGCCACTTCCTCACCATCTAAGGATGGCTTGTAGCTCGATTTCTCAGCACCACAAACCCTCTCCCGAAGTCCCCTACATACCAAAGGAAGGAAATGGATGAAAAAGAAGAACTATAGGGCCACCATGCAGATCCATTCCCCTATCTTAAATTGGGCCTGTCTTGCCTCTGCTGTTTCCACTCCACAAACACATGCACATTTTGATATTTGCAATTTTCCTACTTTTGTGAGGGTCCTGCACCCTTAACCCTAGCAAATGTGGAAGGCTAACTGTATAGCATTTCATAAATCTTACTTACTTTTTACCCATCTAGCTTGTGTGGGCAATGCATCCCCTCTTCTAGCTATTTTTCAAGACCCCGCCTTCCCTTCCCCGTCCTTGCTTGCCCCTGGCAGAATCAGCTGAACTGTTACTGTTGCAGAAGGAACTGTGCTAACAAAGCTCTGCAATGCCACAAAAAAGGAGGACCTTTTCCTTCTTTATTTCTCTTTACAGAAGAGAAGGGGATATTCTGTCCTACCACAGTGTAGATCTCTGTGGTGTATGAGAGCAACCTGTCACCCTTCTGTACCATAAAAGGTGACTGCAGTGACCACATAGGTAATGATTAGTTGGGTGTGCATAATGCTTCCCCAGCATCAAAACTGTTCACATGTGATCTAGCTCAATGTCAAGTTCATCTGTCCAGGTTCTTTAAAAGAAGCAAGACCTTTCCATCATCTACTATTTGATCTATTCAGCTGAACATGCTAGGAAGTGAACTTGGGAATTCAGTGATGTAAAGCTAGTACTTGACCACTGAGCCGAAACTCATCTCCAAGTGTCCTGCTTCAGTTTGAAGGAAAACATAAGGAAATATTAAAAGTGTCAGTAAAGACACAAAATCGCTCTCTCTCTCTAATTCCATGAAGTCAGACTGACCCCCAAATGTCTTCTCTATTCAAGAACTAAGATTTCAAAAGCCACTTTTGTCCAGTTTATGATCTGTGTTGAACAGGGATTCAGAGAGAGATGTTTACACTGAGAAGACAAGCCTATTTGCATGTTTCCTCAAGTGTGACACTCTGACAAATAAAATGGCAAAAGCCCAAGACGTCTTGCAGCTTCACGTTTCTTTAGATACACGAGGCATATGAGCATTGTGTTCCAAATCCGAAACTAATACTGCTTTGGAGATTAAGTAGTAAATGGCGCCAGAAGATCCACAGTTGCTACTGATTCCTAAGGAACTGTGTTGAAAGCAACACCTTGATTGTTGTGAGCTCTGTTTTGGCACTGGAGAGGTTTAATCCCTGTCAGAAATTAGCTTTTCCAATTTGGCAGGCAGGCTTGGCTTTTGGCATGGCAATGATTTCTCTCTGTCTGTGAGTATGTGTCGTGTGTGTGTGTGCGTTTTTCCCCTTTGGCAAGAGTGAAGAGAATGAAAGACAGTAGCAGAGCAACTGGAAAACTATGGAGGTGGTGAAAAAATGTAGTAGAAAGTTTCTAGCTATTTTCATAAGCATTTTGCAAGATTTAAAGTGGAACTACAGCTTGACGTCTTTCAGGCTCCATGGAACATCCCAAAGAAGAGGCATTATGTGTTAGGAAAGACTCGTCAATTTTCAAAATCAACCTGAACATTTTGAAACATTAAGATATGCCTTAAAATTGGACAGAGGTCTTGGAATGTGATTTTTTTTCACTTTTTGAAATATAAATATCAGAAGAATGTAAATATGTTAATCATAGAATCTCATCTAGTCCAACATCCCCCACCACCGTGTGAGAATACACAACTTACAGCTCTCTTGAAATGTGCCTATCCAAGCTCTGTTCAAATACCTCCAAAGAAGAAGAGTTCCACTCCCTCAGAACAGTCTATTCCACTATCAAACATCTCTAACAGTCCAGAAGTTCTTCATAATGTTTAGGTGGAATCTCTTTTCTTGTTAATTGAACACATTGTTTTGCTTTCTAGTCTTTGGAGCAGCAGAAAACAAGTACACACCGTCTTCTATGTGACATCCCTTCTGGTATTTAAAAATGGCTATCATGTCACCTTTTAGTCTTCTCTTCTTCAGGCTAAACGTTCCTCGTAAGGTTTGGTTTCAAGATCTCAGAACTTCAATAACTACAATAATATCAACAGCAGTGCTCAGTGCTTCTTGGGGTGTAGAAGCAATTGTTTTCCTTCCGAGAACCTTGACAGGCTTCACTCCCCAATGACTCTAACACCAAAGTCTCCACCAATGGCATTTTTATCATTTTAATATGAGTTTACCCAGGTCTGATTTGCCCCCTGCCACCACGACCACAAAAGCAGTTTTTAGAAGCAGGAAGCAATACATCTAAATGGCATTTTCTGCTTTCTCTTGAAGCTTCTGGGAACATAATTTAACTATTTGATAGCAGATGCTGCCTGGATGATCCCTGCCCTCCCTTGGATGCTAAATGGCTACATGAATGGGATCTGGCTCTGAGAACCTGTGGTGCTTCCCAGTGAAGCATTATGCTCTACTTGAGCAATGTAGGATTTCATCCATTAGAATCATAGGCCATTTCCACACAATGGGGCTATCCCACTATGGGGGTGCAATGGCAGCACCCACAGTTCATGCTTCTGCATGATGCTGTCACAGTCCCACTGCCATTCTGCCCCCATCTTTCGTGAGTGCAGAATATTTGCTTAACAGAATAAATCTGTTAAGTGCTCACAATCATGCAACTCTCCCATCCTTACCAGCCATGCGGAAGGGCAGGAAGTATGATGGAGGCACTTTCTTCCCCAGTGCAGCATGAGAAAGAACCCAGCTGTGCTGCAAAAGGAAGGTGCATCTTGCTCGTGCCCCCTTCCACAGGGAGCAAGATGGGTGTGGAGGGGCCTGTCCCATCATGCTCCCTTCTCGGCAAAGGTGCTGCCAGGATCACGACAGGAGGATGACAGGATCAGGTAGGTTGTAGAAATGGCCATAGATTTGGAAAGGCCATGAATTTCAACCCCCTGTTAAATCCAGGAATTCTGGTTAGATCTTTCCCAGCAAGTAGCTGTCCAGACTCTTTTTGAAAACATCCATAGAAGGATATTCTACCACCTCTCTGGGTAATTAGTTCCATTGCTAAACTGGTCTTAGCATCAAGAAGTTCCTTCTAAACCTCAATCGAAATCTACCTTCCTATAACTTAAAACCACATCTGGCTTTATCTTCTGGGGCAGTAGAGAACAAACCCATGTCTTCCTCTCTGTACCAGTCCTTTAGTATTTGAAGAGTGCATCCATGTCGTCCTTGCAGTCCTCTCTTCTCCAAGCTGGACACACCCATCTCCTCCAATTTTTCTTCATTTTTTGTTCCCCATTCTTCTTATTACCCTTGTTGCCTTCTCTGAACCTACTACAACTTGTCTGTTTCCTTCTTAAAATGAGGTAGCCAGAACTGAATGCAGCGTTCCAGATGAAGCCTGACTAACACAGAATGTAGTGGGACCGTTATTGTTATATTGATTTTAAAGCGATTTCATTTAAGTAGCCTGTGTGTAACAGCACAATTTAAAATAAGATGAAAGAAAATCATTTCTATGCTTGGGATGTACAACTAAAAAAAAATAAAGCAGGGATGGAAGTCCTGAAGTCTTCCAGTTACTGTTCAACTAGAAATACCAGAATCTCCAGTCGGTATTCTCAATAGTGAGGAAACCTGGGAGCTGAAGTCCAACAACATATGTAAAGTACGCCAGCAGTGTCCACATGTTAAAGATCAGGAAGTGACTCTAGAAGGCAGACGGTTTATCGCTTCATCTGGTGTGCAACATTTGGTCTAGCTGGCTTTAACCAAGAATTTTATTACACAAGGTGATATTCCCTAAACCTGGTCCACGTTCAGTAAAGTAATGAAACGTATGTCTCTAGTCTTGTAATTAAGCACCTAATTAAATACTCTAATGAATCTGATTTTGTAATAGTAACATTTACTAACTGTCATTGGAAAGCTTGCAGCTCTAACTTTTTCAAATCAAAACTAGTTTCTTACGAAAAATCAGGCTGTTTTCTTTAGTGTGTTTTTTTTTTGCATAGAATACTAGAGTTGAGAATGACCACAAGGGCCATCTAGTGGAACCCCCATCATGTAATTATAATAATAATCTATTTTCAATTCAGCTTCTAATGTGTCTCTTTATTCACCCAGTATATACTCCCATTAGGATACTATTTAGGTTTACAGTATGTGAGGTCCAATAAGCAACTGAATTTGTGGTTCCCACTATCAAGTTCAATGAGGGATTGTCTTGTAACCTCCTTAGTAATTCTTAGTAATTCCTCTCTCTGGATATCCCATTTGGCTATGACAGGAATGACCATCATTTGGCCTCTTTCACCTCCTTTTTCTGGCTTCTGTTGCATCTCTATTTAACCACTATTGCTGTAATGGACCATGGCCTGATCTGGGCTACTGCACAAAAATGTATTCAAGGATGATCATGAAGAGACAGTTGTACTGATGAAAAACAAGATTAACTGGGCTTATTCTGTGCAAAATCTGCCTTTTATTTTTGTACAGGAAACAGCAGCTTCAGGACTTATTACGTGTGAAATTTCCATGTTTATTTGCGTTTGCGTGCTCATACCTATGTTCTCAGTTTGCATTTATGGCAGTGGCTGAAATCCTGTTGAGGAGTTACAACTGCATAAGCACAGTAGTTTTGCTGCTACATAGTGAATCCTGTCTCTATCCCTTACCTTAATTCCCACTTACTAGGAAACTGCCACTGCAGTCGATGGGGGTCTGCTTCCCTGTGAACTGGGAGATAGCTAACTGATATTCCCAGCCCTCCCACAAGAGATCTCTGAGGCAACAGGCAGAAGGACCTTTGTCATGGTTCCCCTTTGGGCAGGAGATTGCCCACGCAAGAGGTGACTGTCACTCAGCTGCTTCCTGAATGATGGGTGAACCGGTACCTGTTGATCACAGCAACTTCTGGCTGGTAAGTAGGAATTAGAAGACAGTCACAGTCCCTGTCTATCCCCTAAACTGGGGGCTACATAGGGATTGTTAATACAAAGCAGTCATGAGTGAGTAACTCTAGGTTACATATTCATAACTGTCCAACAGGATTCCAGACAGTGTTCCTAACTCTTGCATCACACATAGGACAATGGCTGGCCTTTTATAGAAAAACAGATTTCAGACACTCTGAAAGGGATCTTATTGCAGCATCTGTAGTCGGTTTTTATTAAAAGCAGTTTAAATTCCCATGCCTGGAGCTGTTTGGAATTATAGAGACGGGCTGCAGGAATTTACATTTTAATTGAGGCGTCGGACAAAATGGGACCAGGCGCAGCATTCACACATTACGAGGGAGAATAAATAAGATATGTATCAGCCAGGAAAGAAGAAATGACTGGTCGTTTTTTACTGCCTCTCTCCAGTTTTTTTTTTATTTTCTAACATTGTAATGAGAAACCTCGGTCTTTGTGGTTGTTTCCTCATCAGCCAGGAGGCATCTGTGTTTTTGAGCAGGTTGTCTTATTAAAATCCGGCATAAAACTTGGCACAGGGCTAGATTGTATTTTGTTGTTGCATTGAAATACAACTGAAAGGGGAAAGAAAGCCTTCTCATGAAAACCATTGTGTGTATTTGCCATACACAACTATGTATATTACCACTCCATGGCACTGCTCTGCATAAATTCAGACTTGTTAAACACTTCTGTCAAGTCCCACAGAGGAATTCAGGTGCCCCTGAAAATGTACTAAAATATGATTAGTCCTGTTCTACTGCATACTATGTTCTACACTGAGGCCTCAGTGTTATGATAGGTGTACAGACTTACTAAGGGATAATTGAGAATTTTGGCTAATCTTCCTGTTTATGATAACATATTTCCAGATCTAAATCATTTTGGCCCATAATCTACATTGGCAATTCAGTTATGTATGCATAAGTAGAGAGCAATAAAAGACACGTAATACAACTTCAACTCCATTAGCAACAGAAAAGGAACTTATCTTGAATCATAGAATCATAGAGTGGGAAGAGACCACAAGGGCCATTGAGTCCAACTCTCTGCCATGCAGGAATACACCTTCAGAGCAATCCTGACAGATGGCCATCCATCCTGTTTAAAAACCTTCAAAGAAGGAGGCTCTAGCACACTCTAAGGCAGTGCATTTCACTGTTAAACTGCTCTTACCTTCAGGATGTTCTTCCTAATGTCTAGGCGGAATCTCTTTTCCAGAGGTTTGAAGCTGTTGTTCCATGTCCACGTCTCTAAAGCAGCAGAAAACAGGCTTTCTCCATCCTCCGTATGACATCTCTCCAAATATTTAAACATAACTATCATGTCACCTCTTAACCTTCTTTTCTCCGGCCTAAACATCCCCAGCTCGCTACGTCACTTCTCATAGGGGATGGTTTCCAGGCCTATTACCATTTTGGTTAGCCTCCTCTGGGCACGTTCTAGCTTGTCAATATCTTCCCTGAACTGAGAGGTCCAAAACTGGACACAGTATTCCAGGTAGGGTGTGACCAAAACAGAATGGAGCAGTACTATCACTTCCCTTAACCTAGACACTATATTTCTGTTGATGCAGGCCAGGATCACATTGGCTTTCTTTGCTGCCATATCTCAGTGTTGACTCATGCTCACCTTGTGGTCTACTAAGACTCCTAGATCCTTTTCACATGTACTGTGTTCAAGCCAGGTAACGCTCATCTTATATCCAGATCCAAGTGTCCCCATCCTGTGCAAAGCTAACTGTTCCTTTCTGAGACAGAGCACTGTGAGTTACTCTGGTTCTCTGATGTACTCTATTTTGGCACTAACAGCATCTATTGGTTTGCACTCACTGGCATCCTACTTTGTCTGCCACGAAGAAGAGACTTGAGGTAGTTAGCCAAATGTTTATAAAAACACAAACTCAGAGTACCACTGGAAAATGCTACAAGCTATTCAAGCACAAAAGGGACAGATAAAAAACAACCAGCACCACAGATCTCAGCTGGAATGCTGTTGGGTAGTCCAGCTCAGAATAGAACCATTGAGCAAGCTGTTGAACATGACTCAACACATAGATAAAGCCAAATGATTCAATGGCTCTGCTCTATTGAATTAAATGAATAACAGGATTTAGGTCTTCATTGGAAGACTTAAAGTAAAAATAAGAGAATACCTTAAGAATACCTTAAGGCCCTTTTAACCTGCTCCCTAAATATTAGATTGCAAGGTCTCTTGAGGCAGGGGGTTCTATAGTCTAGATCAGCCTTCCCAAACACATTTGGAGGGTACCATCTTGAGGAAAGCTAGTCTAGGCATTGGTGCAGACTGAGTCTTGTGCCTCCATCCTGTTTAATTCCTAGTCCTTCTAAGGTGAAAAAACAGTGGGACTTCTGCACAGTAGAGGTTGGGGGATATTTGTCTTTCCAGATGTTTTGGATTTCATCTCCCAGAACCCCTAGTCAGGCTGTTGAATAGTAAAGGATGATCAAAGTGGTATTCCAACATTTTCAGGAGCAAAAGTGTCTTAGTCACAGTGAAAGTGGTTGGATAAGTTGGCAAACTCTGAGAGGGGTCTCTTGGGGATCTCTCACTCAAGGGTTCACCAAAAGTCATTGACATGATGGAACATAACAACAACAATGGAATATTTAATAGTTCTTGGGAGACTGGAGAAGAACTTCCATACATTTTGAATAGTCACTGTCAGTCGCGTAGGGATGGAGGGGCAATGGAGGTGGTTCACCCCAGGCAGCAATTTTTGGGGGGCATCTCAGCTTGTAGCCACACCCCTGCATGCCATAGCCCCATCCCTCCCCCCATGCACTCCAGGCTCTGCCACTGGTCACTATACTTGTGATGCATTCAAAAGCAGCTGTCCAGATTTCCCCCACAAGCATTTGAGCTATTGTGACTTTTTCTAAGTTCCCTATGAACCACAATTCCTCACTGTTTGTTTATATCCTGTATATGTTTGCCCTTCCATTCTTCTGACAGGTAGTTTGCTAAGAAACTGAATAGTGGAAGCTAGTGAGCAGTTTTAAAAAGGAATAATAGCCTGAACAGACTGGGAGGCAGAAATCTGACCATCTCTAGAGTATAAAGAGGCTATGCTTGGCAAAGATGTGAAGGTTGTGAATGGAGTGGTGGGAGGGAAGGTTTCTTTTTTCTTTTTCTTTTTTCCTGGTTGTGGTTGCTAGCAGATTTGGCATCTGTATTTGACAGCTATCCTCCATTGCAGTATAGGCATGGGACCTCACACACACTTATTAGATTGCTATAGGCCAACATGAGATAAATGAAGAAAGCCAGGTTGGTCTGGCAGTGAGCAGAGAACACTGATGTGCATTTTCCTTATGGCATCTTTCAGCATGCTGAGATTGTAGCAGGCTGCATGAGAATAAGAAGTTCTTAATTTGAGAATGGGGAGACATATTTGCTTGGACCATTTGAGCAGCAATGGTAATCCACAATCCTCCTTTACATTTCTATATTGGAAAGGAAAAAGAACACTCTAAAGAACAAATCATTGTCCACATATTCATCTGGAAGGGATTAACTTGCCGTATGATGATAAAATAAAATAATTTTCTTCCTTTAATCCCGAGTTTCTGACCTTGGTCATCTTTTGATCTCGGCAACTCAGCTAAGGCAGAATTTAATTTTGGAAAAAATGACTTGCGGCTGGTTTTGGAGTAAATGTGAAACATCTCAGAGTGCAGCAAAGTGAGTTTATTAACATGATCAGAAGCACAGCCAGGCTTTGGGATCAATTTGGAGGTTAGGGCACCCAGTTGTCAGGGGCTGGTCCTGAGTGTGACAGCCTGCCTCCTCTTCCCTGGGTCTCAGGGACACAGAAGGAACCTCAAGAAAAGAGTTCTAAAGATAGAGCTCACTTTCCCCAGCCTTAGTTGTACAAGCCAAGTATCAGCCAAAAAATAGGGTTTGTAACTTTATCTAGATCTTAGCAGTTCCTTGCCACCTGATTATTTTCTTAATTAGAATCTCTCTAAGTTAGAGGTTATTGTGTTTTCCCCCAGAATGGTGCTTCTCAAGCTATCTGATGTGTGACCAGTTCCCCATTTGTGGGCTTCTATTTTTTCCCCCTGGAAGTTTTCCGGGGACTGGCAGCTAATGGCTTATCAACTGATGCTTGTCTATGGACTGCCATTTTGAGTAGAACTGTTTTTAGAATGCTGGTGTTATAAAAATCTGTTGTTCCAAATGCTGGATTGTTGCTATAGTCTTCTCCAGTTCTTTTTGTCTTCCTTGATTAATTTTCATTTTATATCCAAAGAATTATTATGACATACCAGTTCAATTCAATGCTTTTCAGAGAAGATATTCATTCATTGCTTTCAACCAAAGCTAAATTTTAAATTAGCCGCCTTTAAGACAATATGTAGGTACTCTTGAGATGTGCATGCTCCTGTTTTACTGCATTCATCAGCAAAGATGAAAAATAATCCAGCAAGATCAAATTACACATGGAAGTTAGTTCTCATGTGCAGTTTCCTTGTACCAACAGCAATTACATTTATGGATTAGATATCAGTGTTTATTCATCTAGGTGGGAATCATGTAAAGTTATCCTCATTCTTATTAAAGAAGAAGCATGATAAGGAGTTACTTTTGCACAAATTTTGCAACAGCTTTCGGTTTATAAGCAGTGTTAGCAACCAGGGTACCACCTCTGTGTTTAAGCAGGACAGTGCCTCTTGCCAGCACTGCATTAAGTCACTTGTCCAGATCTCATGCTATCCATGGTATGGATGGTATGAGATGGTCAATCAATGCCCAATTAATGGTGTCTCATTGCTCTGTTGGCACACCTATGAAACTTAAAGTTGTTCGGTTTTTTTAATGATGAATTCTCAAAAAGAAAAGAACTGGTGGGGATTATGAGGGATAAAAGATCATACTCTAGGGACCATCTGGTGTCCTCCAAGCCAAACTTGCATCTGTAGTAGGCAACCCAGGAAAGATGTGGTGGTACAGAAGGGGAAAAAAACTCCCTATCCAGCTACCCCAAAGCTATCAGCGTTAAACAGGTTTTTGGGAAAAAGTTCTGCTATCACTGCTAATGTAAATATCTTCACTGGTGATTGATACCTCGCCATCTTCCAAAATGGCAGCTCCTTGTTTCAGGAGAACATGTGCAAAATGCTACAAATGAAATTAAGGAAATGAAAGCTGAAGCAAACTGGGTGTGATACCCTTCTGGCATTAATTTTAGACACCATTCCATTCCCATTTAAACTGGAATGTTTGAGAAGCAGAATGCAGGGTGATAAGAATCATAGAAATGTAGAGTTGGAAGAGACCACACGGGCCATCCAGTCCAACCCCCTGCCATGCAGGAACACCCTCAAAGCACTCCCGACAGATGGCCATCCAGCCTCTGCTTAAAAACCTCCAAAGAAGGAGACTCCACTACACTCCGAGGCAGCATGTTCCACTGCCGGACAGCCCTGACCGTCAGGAAGTTCTTCCTGAGGTTCAGGTGGAATCTCCTTTCCTGCAGCTTGAATCCATTGCTCCTTGTCCTGGTCTCTGGAGCAGCAGAAAACAAGCTCACTCCCTCCTCTACATGGCATCCCTTCAAATATTTAAACATGGCTATCATGTCCCCTCTTAACCTTCTCTTCTGCAGACTAAACATACCCAACTCTCTGAGTCTATCCTCATAGGGCATGGCTTCCAGGCCCCTCACCATTTTGGTCACCCTCCTCTGGACTTGCTCCAGCTTGACCATGTCCTTCTTGAATTGGGGTGCCCAGAACTGGACATAGTATTCAAGATGAGGTCTAACGAAAGCAGAGTAAAGTGGTACCAGTACCTCCCTCGATCTAGACACCATACTCCTATTGATGCAACCGAGAATTGCATTGGCTTTCTTAGCTGCTGCATCACACTGCTGACTCATGTTCAGCTTGTAGTCTATTAAGACTCCTAGATCCCTTTCACATGTACTGCTATCCAGCCATGTGTCCCTCATCCTATATTTCTGTATTCCATTTTTTCTACTTAAGTGTAGGACCTTACATTTCTCTCTGTTGAATTTCATTTTGTTAGCCTTGGCCCAACTCTCCAGTCTGTCCAGGTCATTTTGAATTTTGATCCTGTCCTCTGGTGTTTTAGCAAGCTCTCCCAAGAAGTCACTCACCCCCAACAACAATGGAATAGGACAGATGGGGTCTGCTTACCTCTGATCTAGAACCATGCTCAGATCTAGTCTAAACTAAACAAAGATGGGGCTCTTATACTACCGTTATACTCCCTAAGGAGTATAAGTCAGGGAGTATAAGACAGGGTCCATGTAACCCTATAGTTTGAACTCTGGCTGATAGGAATGGCTCTCCAGGGTCTTCTCCTAGGGCTGCATAGAGAATGTCGCTATTTCCAGATGCCCTCCCATCTAAGATCTTACCAGGCCAATACCTGTTTAGCTTCAAAAATCAGACACAATGGAGAGGTTCAGACAGTATGCAGTTGTTTAGGTTACCAGCTGAAACCTGAAGAAGATTTCTGTATCTTTAATGGTTGTGTTAGAAGAAGGAATTTTAAGAAGGTGTTGCTTTTCATGAATCCAGGTAACAAGGAACACCTGCTCAAGTTCCCACTTCTTCACACCCATTAAGGATGAGAGGACTCCTGTAAATTAAAGGTACAAGAGCCTTCTTCAGTTTTCTTTCTGGTAATCCTAATTTATCTCCTTTTCCCAGGAGAATCTAGGAAATACAGTTCTGTGGAAAGTACTGGCAGAGAATTCTCAGCCACCTCCCCTATCAATCACATCATTTCCTTTGGCTTAGACGCTTGATGACCTGAGTTCCAAGCAAGCTGGTCTTCAGAATTAGAGAGATGCATTGGTCTCACAAAAAACAGCAGCCTTTTCCCCAGTTATAACAGCATAAAATAAGGCTGATGGAGAAAAACACACAAGAAGGAAAGATGTATCCAGAGATTTGCAAGGAACAAGAAGTGTGCCTCTTAAAGACATATTCTCATAAGTGGCATCATGAATGCCTTTCTCTGCAAATCCCATGGGCTGGCCCAAAACTAACATTTTCATGAATGACTCAGTTAACAATAGCTTGTTGAGTTAAATTATTTTCAATTATTAGAGTTTATGTTAGTGAATTAATTTTCTAGTTTCCAACATTTAGCATCTCTGAATTTTCAAACCTAACATTCCAGGCTTTGATCTCTTCTACAGTAGATCAGTTGAATCGATTACTGAATGTTAAGTCAACACATTACATCAGTGGTTCTCAACCTGTGGGTCCCCAGATGTTTGTAGACTTCAGCTCCCAGAAGCCCAAGCCACTATGGTCAATGCTCAGGGCTTCTGGGAGCTGAAGTCCAAAAGCATCTGGGGACCCACAGGTTGAGAACCACTGCATTACATTGATTCAGTGGGTCTACTCTAGTTGGAATTAACAATAGGAATTAAGCCCAAATGAAATGTGGGATAGAATTGTGCTTCCATTAGAATCCAAGCTAGAATTGAAGTTCCCAGTATGGATGGCAACATTTTTGAATTGGGTATATCACACAATTACAGCATAGCCTGCCAGAGTTATTGTGCAGCCTAGGGATATCTTAAAATAATGTTAGACTCTTTGGTTTTTCATGCTGTAAGCCCTTTTGCACAGTAAGCAAGTGCCCTTTTACCAAACAGAGCTTCAGTTTGGAGATGGATTGTGGTGAGGATTTGACACCCATCCTCTGAAACAATATCCTGTAATATAGCTGGAGACAGGAGAATCTGTGAATCTTGTTATTTGAATTTTCAGGATTCTGTTGCATACAGGACGTCATCTTCCCACATTGGGGATGGGAGAAGGACAGGACTCAGACAATGGTTCTGAATGACGTCATCCAGGTCCCATCCTTCTCTCATCCCCAGGTGGCATGATCACACCACAAATCATTGATGGGTTCTTCCCATCAGTGACCAGCAATTGTGCTGCCCTCCCACCACTCAGCTGCAGAGGGTCAGGAAGTGCAGTGGCTGTGCTTCCTGCCCCACTGCAGCTTGGGACAGGACCTGGCTGCACTGTGAAAGCAAGAGGTGTGGCCATTGCGTTTCCTACATTCCTACAGGCAGCCAGTGCAGATGGGAACTCTCCTGTCATGTTCCCCTCCCAGGAGAACCTCTACCGAGATCCCTGTGGGACGCCACCGGGGTCAGATAGGGTTCAGAAAGGACCTTAGTTTTTGTTGCAAGACTTTCTTTGTCTCCGCTGCACAGAAATGTGTATACCCTTCTTTGCTTTTTCAAAAAGTGTTTTACCCATTTTAGTACAGAGTGTAACCAGTATTCACTTTTTGTCCCATTGCCAACAATGTGTGCATTTTTCAAAGGAAAACAGTGCAATGCATTTTTTCAGATTTTCAAATGTTCACATATTTTGAGAGGATTTTCTCTAGATCAAAAATGTGTGGCTTTTCTCAGACAAGTATGCTCTTTGTTCTGTTGCCAATCTTCTCAGGTACAAAATTGCTGTTGTTTTTATTCCTTGCAGAGCAGCACATGCCATTGTTGTTATGTGCCTCAACTTATGACAACCGTCTTACAGGGTTTTCTTGGCAAGATTTATCCCTCTTTGGCCAAGGGATTATGACTTGCCCATAGTCAGCCAGTAGGCTTCTCTGGCTGACTGGTGATTCAAACATGGGTCTTCTGAATTCCTCGTACAACGTTCAAACTGTTACACCACCACAGATTCCATTGTCATTCCCAAATACAGCCAAATAATGTAATGTTTACTCTTGCCCAGAGGTGTGTCTAGGGTGAGGCAGGTGGGGCCCCCATGCCAGGGGTGTGCAAAAAAACAGTGCTGGAAGTGGCAGAGGAGGAAGAGGAAGCAGCCCTGGAGGTATGGGTGCAACTTCCATGCTTTCCTTAAGTGCTATTTATGTTAGATATGCCTTTTCTCTCACCTTCATGGAATCCATGGGGTTAGCCATATTTGGATGGAGGCTCAATCATGCTAGTCCAGCTCGCACATAACCAGAGGAGTTATGGAAGCTCCTTCAACTTGATACAGTGGATTGATTTAATTCAGCTCTCTATTAAAGCTCCAGTGAGCAGAACTAGGTTGAAAGCCTCCTTAAATCAGAGCAGCTAGTACTTCAGATAGTCCTATAACTCTGTGGATGAATAGATTTTTTTTCTCATAAACCCTTCCTTCCCTTTGATAAAGAACACCTCCTATTCTCAGAATTTTGTCACTCTCTGCTTAGGAGTATCTGAGTACATCGTTGCTTCCAGCAAGCTAATCTCTGACCTTTCCTAGAACTTCACTACAAAGCTCCCATTTGTGTCTGATCACTTATCTCTGTGGTACCTGCTTATTTTGACACAGCAAGGTACAGTTAATACACTGCAACTCAGACTTTCCCTTCATCCAGTCTGGTTTAAATAAAAGCAGAAATTAGAACATAAAAATAATCCTAAAATGCAAATGCAATTATTTTGTGATTTTTTATTAGGTAGCATAAAAGTTTTAAAATAATAGAAAATGGTAAGGTGAGATTGAATGAAGCAGATAGCTATAAAGATTAATTGCTCAGATAAAGTCTCCTCTCTTCCTATTGGTTTTATAATATACACTACTCAATGCCCTCCATGAATAGAGACAGACTGCAGAAGAAAAAAGCAATAAGGGACTAGTATGCAAATTGACATGGGATGGGAAGGAACATTTAAAGGGAGAAGAAATGAATTGCTTAGATTAATTCTCTCACTAAAAAATTCCACATTTGAGAACGGGCTGTCTACTACAGATAAGATAAGAATATCTGCTATTCACTGCAAGCAAAACGTCCAAACACAAATCCATTTAAGTGCACTTCATTAGAGATTGGCCTGCTGTTTAACCTTCTGTGTGATGCAAATATTCTCATGGCACAACTTCATTGTTCAAAATTTGGGGTTATTTATGTTATTTCCTGCCTTTCTCCCACCTTTGGGGTTCCAGGTATATTAAAAAAATAAATAAAACAGATATTAAAAAGCTGAATGAATAAATCAGTGTCATGTTTTAGACATGGGAACTTAAGGCCTTTTTTACATACTTCCATAACCATCCCCAAAGATGAAGAATGCCAGGCTCAGCATAAATAAAGAAATATTTATTTATTTATGGTACTTGTATCCTCCCTTTAGATTAAAACAGATACACACATGAGTGTGCACGTGCACACAATGGCTATTTCCACACTACACTGTTATAGTTCTATTATTCCTATGTCAATGTCCTATGGAATTCTGGAGGCTGTAGTTTAGGGAGGGGCATTTAGAACCAGAGAGCTCGTTGGCCTCAGGAAACTACAAACTCCAGATTTCCATAGGATGTTGACAGTGGAATCATAGCGCTACAATAGGCTAGTGCGGAAATGGTCTATAACAATGTAGTGCAGAAATTGTCATAGAGTACTTTCCAGTTAAAAGTGAATCAATAAAACATTGGTATGATGCTATTCATGTATGATATATTGTGATTTAATGCTAGAAAGTAGACATGTCCATCTATTCTGGTTCCCTTTGGAGATTAAAAATACCCAAACCTGGTTTACAGTAATCTCTATTTAAGCCCTCCTTAAAATCAACGTGTTTTTGATTTCTCATCCCCTCCACAATCTCACACAACATATGAAATGAACAAGGCTGATGTGGAGAGACTCACCTGTGGGCATGGAGGCTCTCCACAAGAACTAGAACCTGAAAGAGTCATGGAGAGCCGCCACAGGTATTGGAGGCTCTCTGCTTCAGGCAGATAACTTTTCATGTGAACCGCACACTCTGTACCTAGTGTTAATTGAAACACCTAGATAGGGCTACATGTGAACAGAACAGAAACCCGGCTGCAAAACCAGCATCAAACTGTGGTTTAGTATTAGTCTGAATGAGGTCAACATTATTATACAATGCAATATCAAGGAAACAACAGAGGAAGCATAATAAAATGCAGGATTTTACTAAGCTTTTTTGTACAAAGGACTGCACAAATAGTGTAGAATAGCAGGTTAGCAAAGAAAGAAAGAACATCAGCATGCTTGTAAAAGGACAGGATGTGGAATATGCAAAATATATCATATGAAGCTCAAATTAAAATACAGACTGAGATTGCACATTGTGCTTTTTCAGTGTAAATCTACTCTCATGTAGTTGCATGGCAGTTGTACTGCATGAGAGGTGGAGAAGGTATGGCTCACGAACCATATACAACTTTTGCGGTCCCTGGATCCCCTTGGGTGACACTTGAACCAACCCCAAGCCTTTAAAAAAAAATTTTTTTTTCTGATGGGGAGATGAAACAAAAAGTCCAAAAAAGAACCACCTCTAAGAAAAAGCAAGGCCAGATAACCCCAAACCAGCTGCAGATGCAGTGGTTTACCTATCTCCCTGAAGAATCCTTAAGTTCCCATACCTACTGTTAAAAGCTTTAAAGACCAGAGATCTGTCAAAAAAGTGTCTGAAAGTGTAACTTCCAGTGTGCTTGAAATGAAATGGTGTGGGTTGCAAGGGATTTTCCCCTGCCTCCTCCCCAGTTGCCTAGCTTGGCATATGCCGTACCATCCTTCTGCTGAATACTGAGGTTGTGCAATTGGTTGTGTATATGCCAATGTGTCTCTTTATTATTGTATTGTGTAAAGGAGAATGCGCATTGGCTGTTTCTGCATTCCGGGCGATTAGAGAGCCCCACCAAATGCATTGCCAAACGATTGCATTCCATCCAAGATGGTGCAGCTGCATGGCTGGCATCCCATTGATTCATCCCGTGTAAGGCAGACCCATTGAACCGACTGCAGAGTGGTGGGTCAACACAGAGGAGAATTCAACTGATTCGCTGTGGTTTCTCTAGATGAGGCTGGCAATAGGATTTAGGCCCACGTAAAATGGTTACACTTGTGAATCCCACTGATGTAAACCATGAACTAAATATGACTCTTGCACAGCCTCCTGTGTGTGTGTGTGTGTGTGTGTGTGTGTGTGTAACTGAACTTCCACATGTGTATGACATTAGCTGGATTTTGCCCAGTGCCTTTCCTGATACTCTCAGAATTCAAAACAATGGCCAAATTTGTAGCCTGTTAGAGCAGAAGTGTGAACTTTGTAGCACATGTCTGACCAGCCCATTTTAAAGTCTCCCAAGTCCCCAATCCTGTGGTGAAAAATGCCTGAAAATGGCATCAGAATGCTTCCAAACTCAGTCCTGCGTTATAGCTTCCCATACCTTGTTACTGTCCCAATCTGGCAGGACCACTCCCAATTAATCTTTTGCCATCCCGATTTGGAAAATCTAAATACCTTACTTTTTTTCCTCTTTATTAAAAAAGATCAAATATGCATACAAATTTTAAATAGCATAGTGCAAAGTTTACACATCATTTCTTCCTCCTGTCTATCTTCCATTTGTTCATTAATTAAACCTTGAGGTACTATTTATTGTTATATCTAATCGCTTCTTCTTTCTATTTACAAGAAACATTTCCTATATAGACACTTCTACTATTAATCTTGCAATGATTCCACTCTACATCCTCTTGTCCTAATACAAAAGTTGAATATCTTAAACCGATACATTAGTGTCACTGTAATTGAAAATTTTCCCTATTTAAATATATATAATTTATATAGCTAGGTATTCAAGTGTTCAAACATCTTTTCACAACATATTTATTAATTATTTCCCATTCCTTCTCAAAATAAACATTCCTTTTTTTACCAAAACTGTAAATTTTTCCATTTCGGCCATATCCAACAATTTTAGTGAGCAGTCTTTAAGTTGAGGCATCTCTTGGTCTTTCCATTTGGGGCTATCCTGAATTCTTGCTGTGGCGATCATATAAAGTAACAATTTAGCATTTGCTTTTATTTCAAATTAAATCTAAATACCTTACAAAGAGCTGCATAAACAGCATTATCTGTTCTCCTAGGAAGGCCTGGAGATCATTTGATGTTATGGGACCTTCGCCTAGTCTTAATGGGGCCTTCACCGTAGGGCAGGAAGCCTGACTGAAACATCCCTCAATATTCAGATTTATGCCTTTAAAAGGGGGAGAGATTTAGCTTACCTAGCACCAACCAGTGATTTCCAGGTGGAGGCCAGAATTCCTAGTTAAGAATTGATACACTGACCTATGTTGGGGTGTCAGCTTCATTTTCAATGTTCCTTGACATTCTCTACCAAACATCACAATAAAGGCAAAATTAAAAGAGAACAACAGAGCCGACTGGCGTATCTTGATTCTTTTGTCCAAGAAAACAGCTCTACAGTGTTGAGTATCTTAACAACTAGTATTACAAATAATATGATGTCCAATAAATTGAAAATCTCGTTCCTGGCATTTTTGTTTCACAATGCTCTGTTCTGCCATGTAGGCTTTTGTTTTGTTTTGCTTTGACATTTCATTTAGTGTTTCATTTTGTGATGTCACACTTCATTTTGAGATCTCATGTTCTTTTGCTGCCACTGCTAAATTGGAATGTAAACATCTCAAACAGAATTTGCAACAGTAAACAGAACTTACAAAGGTATTTAGGGCTGGTCCTGCAGATCATGGTTTAGTTTCTTTGGCCATTAAGCCAAATGCAATTTGAAGTCACAAAGGCCTCCAGCTACCCTAATTTGGCAGGGATGTTCCTCTCTTGCCCCACTTTTTCAGCTGCTTTTAAAATGTCCTAGTTTGCTTTTAAAAGGTCCCTCCCACTTTCCTTCTTTATTTTGGATTACTTCCATTGTTGCAAACTGAGCTCAAAGTGCAAAAGTAGTTTGCTTTCAATTAACTCTATTGTTGAGGGGAGAGGAAAGAAGTTGGCAGAATTTTGTTTTTCCCAGTAGTCTCAGGCAAAAGCAAACTATAAACTTACCTAGCTTATGTATTCTTCCTCATTAATAACTTTTGCTGCCTTGGCCACACTCTGATGCTGCTTGGCCCCACATGTCCTGGTTTTGATCTGAGCAATGTTGGAGCATCAAAGCTATTTAATGGGTTTTTTGAAATCCAGCAGTTAAACGTTCCAAATCCACACAGACTACCCCTTGAGCTAAAATTCAAGCCAAGGGAGGAACCAACTTCTGTCACCTCTTCTACTCTTCTTCCTGCTGTTCTATCCATAGAAACAAGTTGTCTCATCTTTCCTTTCCCACCATGCTTGGCATGATAATGGCAGTTATTCTAAGACATGATGGGGGTGGGAATTTAATTTTCCCAGTGCCTCTGTTGGAAAACTAACTTTCTCAGTGTTGTAGATCCAGTGGGACAAGGGGAGAAAGGTGAGCTCCTTCCTCCTCTAACAAGTAGGAGAAATGCTGAAGGTGGTAGAGAAAAGAGAGAGAAGATGGCTTATGGTGGGGATGGAGGACTGAACTGATTCATATCCTCATGGAGTAAGCCAAGAAATTCTGAATGATGAATAAGTAGCTTGGCTTCTGGTCATTGAATATGAGCTGGAGATGTTTGTGAAATCTTTCATGCCCACTAAGTGGAGTATAGGTAAGCAAGTTCATGCCTATTTGTTCTGACTTTCCGTGCAAGCTGGATGTGTTTCCTGAGTTTGCTCTCCCTTTTTCCCCTTTTACTTTTCAGTAACAAAGGAATGTAAAAAATGTTCACAAATGTTCAAATTCTTTCTATAGAAAGGGGGCTTCTAAGTGTCAGGAAACTCTACGGAGGACAATCCTGGATGAACCTTCATAATTTGGGGCTTGTTCTGTGTAAAAACTAGAGAGAGGGGGTTGCGCAGAAATGTGCAGAAGGCAAGTTTGTTGCACAGAAAACATGGTTTTCTATGGATAAAGCATCACAGGAAGCCACATTTATGTAAGATATATGTAATAAATTGGGGGGGTGCATGCGCAGAATGCTCATACTTCAAAGGATTCTCCTTGTCAGGGTTTCTCTACATTGGTAAACTCCTTTTTCATCTGGGATTCTAATATCTTATGAATATTCTTTCCATCCCTGCTCTGGAATATATGTAAGTGTCATTTTCTGCCACTATAATCATCATGAGAAATTACAGATCTATGAGAAAAGCTTCTTAAAGTCTAAGAAAAAATAGAACAAATAATCCCATAGGTTTAGCTGTGTTTGTTACATGCCAAAGGAAGAACGCTACACTAGAGCTGATGCCAGATTGGCTGAAGCATTTCTGTACATGGTAGTGGGGGGTTTGAGTGGGGGCAGTAGATTGATTTCTTCAGATAATCCAACCATCTTTCACATTTCAGCTTGGGTGTTGGCAGTCATCTCTCATTCACAGCAACATTTAGGAGTTGCACAAGACATATTTTCTGGTACACAGTCAGCATTCTGTTGGGGTATCACTATAATCAAAATTCCATAGCACAAGCAGTTCCTCTTTCCATAGGCTTAACAGAGGTGATATCCTGTTTAGACTAATGCTATATGTGAGTGATGGTGCTCTCCACGGAGTTACAGACATGTGATCCATAGGTAGGTAGAGAATTGAATTAATGAGTGGAAGAGTGTCTGGCTATACCACCTGTTATACACTTGGTTGCAAAGTTGTGAGATCCAGGAGCTCCAACCTAGCTACACTGGTGAAATTTTCACAGTACACTGTCACTGGACAGGTTCACAGCCCATAAAAGCAAGCATTCCCATTTTTTTTCTTTCACTTTGGTGTGAAGTAAGCAGAGCCTGCTGGACTCAGCCTGAAAGTACCTACTGTGTTCTTTGCCACCATCTGCTGCACCTCCCAAGAGCTCACTAAACATTCTCACTAAAGAAAAGGGACTTTCTAGCTTAATATGAGATTGGTGCTACATGTTCTAGCATCCAGGATAGGAAAGTAATATTATTTGCATCCATTTGTGCCATTTCTGTATGATGGGGCTGTGTCACTTCTGGGACAGGATGGTAGCACTCAGCAGGTCATGCTTCCACATGACATTGTCACTGGCCTGCTGCCATCCCATCCCCAAGTGTCACGGCCACACAGTTTTCGCAAAATGGAAAAAATCCATTTTGTGCCTGTGATTGTACCGCATTCCTGTGGCTCCCAGCCATGCAGAAGCCATAGAAGCACAATGGTGATACTTCCTTCTCTAGCGTAGCAATGGAAAGTGCCTGGCTGTGCTACGGAAGGAACAGGTGGCACCATTGTGCTCCCTTCTGCACAGAGTGAGCAGGTGGAGAGGAGAGTGTTGCTGAAAACTCCCTTATGAACCCAGGATTGCAGTACGACAATGCGGAAGAGCATTGTCATGCAGAAATGGCATCACGGTGACTGCAGACGACGCAGTCATTTTGCATGTGTGGTCTTTAAATATGTACCCAAAACATAGTCACTTTCACAACTGTGCACTGGGAAAATGCACAGAAGGTATATTCAAGGTGAGCACAGGGATCCCCAGTAATACTGTGGAACAGTAAGAGTTTGCATAGTCTTTGTACATCTACTTTTCACTCAAAGTTACAGGTAAGCAATCATAAAGACTATAAAAGGAAAAGAGCAGTTCTTCGATGCAGCTTTAGATGTTCCAATGAAAGAAATCTTTGCCTCTTCCCACATATACACAACTTTGATACCCTACTAGGAGATCACAGATGATGTACATGAAGTTCTCATCCTGTCAAGTTTCTCTGGCCCTGTGGCCCGTCTCTGCATCCCATGGAATTCTAGTATTTGCAGTTCAGGGAGAGGTATTTGGAATTGTCAACCAGAGATCTCTAGTGCCTTATCAAATACTAACCCCAGGATTCTATTGGATCTACCTGTGATAATTAATTGTGGAATAATAGTATCATAATTGTGTAGCACAAAAGGGCTCTGGAATAAGAACATAGTGAATTATATGGCACAGGAGGCCTTGTCTCTTGTTAGCGTCATCTTGAGTTTTTCGAAGAATTCTCTGGCATGTACAGGCTCAGGAAAGTGGAAGATAGAAGCATTGGGACAGAAAATGATGCATTCTTTCCCAGGAGGAGATCAGCTGAATTCTTGTCCCTGCCAATTGGATCACCAGGACACTCAGTTCAGAGCTTGCATCTCAAAGCAGGTACAGCAATAGGCTGTGACATGTGACACAAGCTGTCAGTGCTGGTTTAAGTGGCAAAGTCCCTATGATACTGGAGGATAATGTAATGCAGGTTGATGAGTTAGTAAATGGTTATTTGGTAGAAAGGTAAGGAAGGCAGGGTTTACTTGGTTTGCCTTGGAATTCTCTTAGGCTTTTTTTTTTTAAGAAGAAGCAGAGAGGAAGCTGTAGAATCGAAAGGAGTTCTCCTGCTTTTTCTAAAAAAAAACTCTATCAATTTATTTTTTTAAAATCTTAATTATAAATCTTTTTCCTTTCTTTTTGATCAAGATGCCTTGTATGCTTTGTCTTAGTTCATTTAAAACATCCAGAGGTGAGGCAGAAATGAATATTCTTAATATTTCTTATCCTCATTGAAAAGAGTTATTAACTACTGCAATATTTGGGGGAGGGGACAGCTTTTTGTGAAAATTTCACAAAGGGCTTTTTTATGCAAAAATTTTGTTTTTGCAAGGAATGTATAAAATAAATGTAATTGATTTTGTGCAAAATAATTCCCTTGTTCCCACACAGAGCACTTTGTGCAAAACCTCTTCATAGGAAAGTTATAAAATGCAGGAAAAAAAATGAGAAATGAGAAAGAACTCTTGTAATTTCACCTAACCGACTGAAAATTTTTAAGGTTTTGTATGTGAGAACAAAATGAATAAAGATTTACATCCCTAGCCAAGGGATCTTACCATCAAATTTTATTTCTAGTTCAATGTTGTGAAGCTGGATCTAAGATGCTGCTAACCCTCCTAACTTTTCAACATGGCACAAAAATGATCTAATATTAGAACTAGGGTTTATTCCTTCAGCTGTGGAATCTCTTAACTTTGCTTGGAGTAGTGTCATCTTCGGCAATTTTTTTTTAAGAAAAGAAGACGAAGAAGAAGAGGAAGAAGAAGAAGAAGAAGAAGAAAGTGTAAAGAAAGTTAAAACTTTTAAAAGAGTTATTGCAAGCTGCACAGTTAGCTAAGGTAGCTCAGATATACATCCTCCCTCCACATTTGTGGGTTTGACCTTTGCGAATTTGATTATGTGCGAGGCAAGTGCTTGCTTCCTCCCCCATTTTCCTCCTCACATCCCTTGCATTCCTCACTCTAGGCTTGCCAGGCTTGTGTTTAAAATGGATTTTTTTCCCTTTTGGGTGAGCAAAGCCCCTCCCACTGCTGAAAGTGTGGCCTCTCTGCCATGTGGTTGCACATTCAGCTGTGTATTGGCTAGTGATTGGTCAGGTGCTCCTTCCTCAAGATGGCTGCTGGAAGTACTTAGAACTCCAGAACTCCCCTCTTCTGTTTCTGACGGGAAAGTACCAGCTAGCCTTTTAGGCTGTTTTTTTTTCTTGCCCTGCAATGCCTGGGCCAGAGGCAAAGCAATGGAAAGGGGGGAACTCCAGAGAGGAATGGGAGGGGAATCATGGGGGTGTTATTCATATTTTTTGCACTTTCCCAAGGGATCTGTGCCCCAAACCTTTGCGAATCTGGAGGGGCTCCTGTAAGGTCTTCTTGCTGGAGAACTACCAAAGGTTTTAAGTATCAACTATTTCAAATCATTGCACTAATCTCCCATGCAAATAAGGTGGTGCTCATGATTTTGCAATAAAGACTTTTTTTCACATATGGAATGAAAAATGGTGGATGCCCAAGCTGGATTCAGAAAAAAGGGGAGACTAGAGAGCATATTACAGACATACACCAGCTAACAGATCATGTCAGACAATCTCTAAAGAAAGTCAGCCTGTTCTTTATAGGTTACAGAAAGTATTGGAGTGCCTAGGTAATGAAAAACGTATTACCACTCTAAAAGTAATGGGAGTGCCACAACTGATTTATATACAGAGCATATCATACAGAAAACAGTATTGGCTTAATTTACTCCTTCATTCAAAGGTAGCCAAACTTTTTTGTGCCTTGAAAGCTACACAATCAAAATGGTTTTTTTTTTAAAAAAAAAAATTAAAACTCACATCATACAAAAACTTATGAGTTATCATTAAACTCAGGACAGAGTAAAAAGCATTTAAAAGCAAGACCGTTAAAACAAACAAACAAACAAACAAACAGTACAGCACATTCTGTAGTCATAACTTCATAAGTCATCACTAATACTTTGAATTGTGGCTCAGAATGGATCAGCAGTTGTTGGAGCCATTACAACAAAGTTGTGTGATGCCTATAGGCAGCTTCAGTCAGCAATCTAAATTAAAGCAATTGATTAATTTGCACAAAACTGATTGGTAGACTAAGCATTCTGGATTCAGATCTTTATGCTTGTTTGAGGTGGGGAGGGCTAAGTCCAAATACTCCTTACAAAAGACAAATTCTCCCTGAATGCTAGTTTTCTAAATGCACGGAAAGGGTTTGTTCATATGAAAGAACATTCACTCACATCCACTGCTGTCTGAAGCAAAGCTCCCCAAGATTTTATCAGCTCACTGGACTGCTTCATAGAAACCAGTTGAAGGGGTGTAGGCTCCTTTATACTAAATCAAACCACTAGCTCGTCTCTCTTAATGCTACCTACAATAACAAGAGTAAGGAACTTGTTCCAAGCTGATGGTGACACTGAAATTCATAGAGGTTCTTAAGAACTTCATTCCACTGGTAGAAATGGTTAAAGTCAAGAGAGTATTGTCTAGAGTCCTACCATATTGTAACTGAATTCTCTAGCTGTCAATGAGTTAGCTTTAGGAGAGACGTTTCATTTTTCTGGAATGAGCCCCAAACCCAAGGAAAAGCAGCAGGTAATCCCAGTGTCATGTGGCTAGCTGAGGCCAGATTCAAAGTCCAGGTGGACAAGATTCAGCCCTATAGCCTTAAGTTTCCAATCACTGTACTATGGATAATTGGCACTGGTTCTCCAGTGTTTCAGACTGGAGGTTCCCCTCCTCTCGCACCCTACCTGGAAATACTGCCAGATATTTTATTCCACGCCTTTCTGCATTGAAAGCCACTTACCACTTAGGTGTGTCCTGTTCAGCATCTCTTGTAGAATGTCTCTTAGAGCTGGACCAGCTGGACCAGCACTGATGCTAGCTGTTTTGCTACTCCCAAGGGACTACGTGCCCTGTTCGTTGCAAGTGCTCAAAGTCTAGATGTCAAGAGCAATAAGAGGCCCCTGTCTCATTTCATTCTAACAGAAAGTCTGAGCAGCCTGCTGTGGGGAGAACGTGTAGTGCCAAAGTGTACAAGAGTTCAATGAAGAGCAGCAGGAGGTAATCATTAGCGGCTCAGGTCAGAAAGTCAGTTGTCCAATTTTATAAATAAATGCAACAGTGGTTAGCAGAACATAACAGTTTTGCTAAAGCCAGAAAGAACCTGTTAAAGGGGAAGAGGCAAATAACCATCGAGTAGCCCCTGAGGTATGATTGGCAGAATGGGCAGTTTATTAAAAGATGCTCCTCAATAAGATCAGACTTTTTCATATTGAATATTAATGTGTGGAAGCTCAAAGTATAAAGCAAGCAATATATTTCACTCATATATTTTTGCAAGCATAGCACATTGCAGTTTACACATGGGGGAAAAAATACATGTTCTAATGTATTTTTCTTCTTAATTAGCCAGTCTTAATAAGCTGCTACTGACATTTCATTTTTTTTTTCTTGCTTATTAGATTCTTACTAAACATCAAATCTTCCCCATAGAGAAACAAGATAAGAAATGAAATGGGGAAAGGTACACTCAAATACCTTTAACATTACAAAATGGAATGGGCACTTAAGCTAAATATAACCTTTTAAAAATCTGATTTATGTTAATTGGGAGTTCAGATTGTACTTAGAGAACCAGAAAACCTGCAAACTGCAATTTCCAGGAATTTTTGCATGTCCTCCAACATTTCACAGCTTAAAACCATTGGCCAAGCAACATCAGAGTGTGATTAAGACAGAAAAAGTTATTGATGAGGAAGAACTCACAAGGTAAGAGAGGATGCAGCAGTTTGCTTTTGCCTGAGCCTACTGGGAAGGGCAAGATTCCACTCCCTCCTTGCCCCTGCTCCCACCAAGTTAATTGTGTGCAGACTACTCTTGGACTTGTTTTGCAGCGATTGAAGTAAAGTTGAGGACAAACATGTACACAGTTTATCCATACACACACACACACACACACACACACACACACAGAGGCAACACATATATATGATACTGACTGGGTAAACTGTGTACATGTTCATAATGTGGATTTGTGTGTGTGTGTGTGTCTTGGTGCAGTGGTTTGAGTGTTGCACTTGAGTGTTGCGCTGAGACGAGAGCCATGGAAATCCATTGGGCGACCTTTGGTAAGTCCCACTGTCTCAGCCTAAGAAGAAGGCAGAGACAGGCTTCCTTTTGATAAACTCTGTGAGTAAAATACTTAGGCTGGGGTTGACTTAAAGGCACATAACAACAACAAAATTGTTTGCGTTTCCAACTCTGCAGGGAGGTTAATTCATTTTCCCCTTTTTGTGGCATAAATGGACATCCTGTTTTGCTTCCAGCCACCTAAAGTTCCAGTCTGGAAATTAGAAATTCTTATTAGTGAATTTTTGGCTCAGTTGAATCTTCATGTGGGAGGTCAGTGTTCCCTGTGTCTGGTCCTCTTTTCTTGTAAGCTTAGCTTTGAGAAGGCCAGAAGAGAACAGACACCTACTGTATGAAAGACTGGGGATAGTGATAGGTTAGTAGGAAAGCATTTGATATTGGCCTAGATGTTTGGAGATTTCAGGAAGCTCTCAGAATAGGCCAAGCTTCTGTTGTGAATTGTTTGAAAAGCTCAGAAAGACCCTGCTCTTCTCAAATAGAGATTAACTCCCAAAGCTACAAAAATGTACAGTTGAAAGGGAGAGCAACAGTCATGTCATCCAATTCCTTGTCAGTGCATGAATCCACAGCTAAGGCATCCTTGAGAAATGGTCACTTGACCTTCGTTTCAAAATTTCCAGTGAAAAAATGTCCACCACCTTCCCAGGTAATAGATGATACTATTAAAAAGTTGTTACCATCAGAAAGTGCATCTTAATGTTTGGCTGCAACTTTCTTTGCCTCCCTTTGTATTCATGGATTCATATCATATTCTCTGGAGCAGCAGAAAGCAAGTTTCCTCCATTTCACACATGACATCTATTCAGGTATTTAGAAATGGATGCTAGAATGACTCAATGGCCAAAGCTGACAAAATCCCCTCTCTTCTTGCCAGGTCTAAACAGGAACAAGGCTCCTGTTTCCAGTGGTTCTGGGACCAGTGGGCAGAAAACAGTTTTTAGATGTAGGTGTATATTACTTCGCTACTTCAAAATGTGCTAAGCCACCTCTGTTGTTTTTGGTAGCCTTGACCCTCAGTCTGTTATATGTGAATCTTGACTTCTGCATCAACATCCTATGTTGATAACACCACTGTTTTTCCCAGGCTGAGAGGATCCTGAAACAGGATAATAGCATATAGAGTTGGAGAGAGGATACTTACTGGTGTCTCTTATGGGTTTCATTTCTTTTGCCTAAAGCAAAATCTTGAGGTAAATTTGGTTGTTGCTCATCCGAAGCACTTGAGGAATTTTGCAAGAAGGAAACAACCAATTTCAATGAGATCACTGACTCACTGCACCATTCATTACTTTATCTAATGGGTATATGCAATGTTTTATATCAGGATCAATAAGTGTTGCTAAAGGGGAATTCAAAATCGGGTTTATCAAATGTTGCACTGGTTAAATTATTTGTATTGTGCGGATGGTGTGTATGTTCTCAAAAATGACACAGAGGGAGGTAACTTACAATAACTCATATTATCTGGAGGTGTCAGGTATTATTTTCTTGGATGTCTGACAGGGGAAATCCCATTTAACAAAGAAAATATTACAGATATTTTCAGCCATGGGGGCCTGGCGGCAAAAGGAGTAGTTGTTTTCTTTTCCTTTGACTTCACCTCATCTCTGACCATGTTTTATTGATTGAGAGCCCTCTCAGGATTATCGCCATGGCTGCTGCTCACTCACTAAAGCATAAATATGCACCCAGACATTCCTGCAGACAATTTGTTTCTTCACAGGAGGTTACATGGAGTGGGCCAAAATGTGCAGCCTGCCTGGAGAGCAGTCTAGTGAAAATCTGTGCCCTCAAGCAAGCTTAGAATAATTGTCTCACTGCTCACTTGCAGGAAGGAAAGATGTACCTCTGTTCAGCTCAATTTGCATCAAAAGGCATCCAGATATATCAATAGCAGCCATACAAAACACATTCACTCCAAAAGTTTTGCTTTGTAATGTGTTTGCAGATTGCCAAGAGAAGGGAAAACAGCAGCACATTTGCTTGGTTATTTCAAGTCTGCCCACTGCAAAATATCTCCTGATGATATTGTACTAGAGTGGAAAGATTATTCAAAAATTTTTGAAAAATTGTTGAATATATATATATGAGAGAGACAGACAGACAGACAGAGACAGAGACAGAGACGAGAGTTGAGAAACCCTGATGGGGATTCTGGAGCGATCAGAATCGTTTAGGACATGTTCTGTACAAAATTTGCATGTAGTTGTTTTGCACAAAACCCAGCATTTTCTGTACATAAAATTATATTTCCATGCAGAAATGTTATTTCTTGCACAGGAAAAGCTGTTCCCTATGTAGAAAATGTTGTAATTGCAGTTTTTGTTCTCTCTGCAAAATTCACATGTGACAGATTTGCACAAACCAGCATTTTCCATGCAAGAAATAGCATTTTTCCCCTATAGGAAACAGCTTTTTCTGCTCAGGAATATTACATTATTTGCTGTGCAGAAAATACTGCTTCCTGTGTAGAAAATGCAGATTTCTGTGCAAAAAAAGCACATGCAAATTTTGTGAAAAGTAAGTCTGAAATTGCAAATAGGCTTCAAAAACTGTGTGATTTTCAGAAACATTTTCTCAGTGGGAAGAAATTTGCTAAAATTATCTGTTGCATATTTCAAGAAAGGTTGTGAAGAATTACATAATTTACAAAGATATGCAGGTATGAGAAGTTAAGATCACATCCTCTGCTAATTCTTCTCACTATACAAGAGGTGACAGAGATAAAGAAGGACTTTCCTCAGCCAACATATATCATGGGAATGGTTGACACATGGCAATAAACTGGTGTGTAGATATATCAAGAACACTGTCATTTTTTTCTTCTCTTCATGATAAAAGTTACCATATTTGCCAGCGTATAAAACAAACTTTTCCCCTAAAAAAGTACCATCTGAAAATGGGGTGCTTCTTATACACCAGCAAATATGGTAATGCTAAAACATAGGGAAGAGAACTGAAGTGAAAGGAGTTTTTCCTGCCCAAGCAAAACAGGAAGGGAGAGAGTAATGGAAGCCTTGATCTATAGGAACATAAATAAATGTTTCTACAGTTTCTCCTTACCTTCCCCTCCTCTCCTGTGCATTATGAGTCTGCTGAGAGTTTCTGCCCAAACAAAACAGGAAGGAAGGGGTGGTGGTGCAGCACTCTTTTCATTCCCCTCCTCTCCTGGTGCAACACTTCTTTCCTTCCCTTCCTTTCCTGCACATTTTGCTTCCCAGAGAACTAAAAAAAAAAAAAAATTCCTGAAAAATGCCCCTTCAAAATTGAGGTGTGGCTTATATACCAGTTCATCTAATACACTGGCAAATATGGTACTTCAACACATCAAGACTCCCCTTAAAGAAAATGGCCATGAAGTTTTTCTCATTTTGTAATTTTCTTGCTTGAATCCCCTTGGCTAGTCCCAACTAAAGCAGACCTATTGACTCAATCATTGCATGGTGAGTGAACCAATAGGTAAATCCCACTGATTCATTGGGTCTACTCTTCTCAGGACTAAAAAAACTGGATTCTTGGCGACAACACTCAGCCACAAGAACCTTGTTCTTTGTTCAAAGAATCTTTGTTTTGCACACAACCCCCTCCCCAACATTTTCTGCAGAAAACAGTGACAGAGTGTAACTTTATATTCATAGAGTTCTGCAACAGTTTTGGAATACTGTCTTATTAGAGAACTGTGTCATTCTACAACCAAACATGCTGATGCACAATGCATGACTGTGCAAAATGGCATCATATATGTTACTCTGTTTCCACAAACATGAACTGAATACAGCCATTCTTCATTGGACAAAAACATCCAACTGCTTCTGCAGGCATATGACGCCAATAGGTTGCTAGCCTGAGTTTTGTGTAAAATACACAATTAAGGAAGAGGGATTGCATAAACAAATTTTTCACAAAAAATTATGTTGGGTGTGAAAAATCTTTTTTTTTAAAAAAAAAAATCTTTAATTGGGGGGGCGCTTTTACAATTATTCATTTTTCCTTGCTAGAATAATATAAGTGGAGATTTACATCCCTAATGGTGGTACACCTGTCTGTGGTTGTTTACTGTGAGATCCGAACCTGGCATTCTGCTTATGTCTCCTTTCACAAGGGGTAGAAATAGACTGAGACTAGTCTGTGGCTCATTTCTCTGCATTGTCAAAGGAGACAAAAATTGGTGCACCAGGTTCAAATGTCATGTCAGAATATCTATTACCAGGATGCTCATCATTAAACCCTCAGGACTTGTCACTGGAAATATCAGGATATTTCTTCAGCCTCCATAAGGTAGAATTGTGGTTTGTCATTGGGCCAAGTAATGTCGTTAAGTCTCCGCAGTTTCCTACAAAACCTCCTCTGATGTAATGCAGCTCCTCATTTCAGTTCCCAAGCATTTGAGAAATCTTAAGTAGCACTTCTGAAGCCTTATTCAGATAATATGCCAAGCCAAAGTTAGTGGCCAGAGTGCTGCGAGTGTTTCACACATGTGTAAGTTCCTTTATAGAAGTGGTTGCCCAATGCAGAATGTCTGCACTCAGTTCAAGGACACCCAGAAAAGTTGTTCATGCAGTGACCTTGAGGATGAGTGTGCCTGCACATTTGGGCCTGCATTTGCTGTAGATTTAGATCGGGTTTTGTTGTTGTTGTTTAGTTGCATAATATTGCCATTCAACACAAGGATTGTGAAGCACAATTGATGCATAATTTCATATGTGGAGATTTATGCTACACATCCTCAATGTAAGATCTCAGCCAGATTCAGCTTGTTTTAGAGTCAAAATCATCATCTGCTTTCTTTTAGTATTTTATTATTATTAAAACAGACAAAGTAGATATACATAGGAGAAAAAAATAATCTGTATTAAAACATTCAACAGGCAGACCACAGTTTCCATTGGCCTTAATTTTGTCTCCTTTTATTACTTGGCTTCATCAGTCTTTGAATTTGCATTTGTCTCCTTTGCTCAGCAAACTCTGAATGTGAAGCAACAGCTATAACTTTGACTTGGTAGTTCAGACATCGCAACCAGATTATATAGTTAAATTTTCTTAGTCACAGTTGCGTGTGTTGTCTTAATTGAGCTTGTGCCAAACAACATGTTAACTTGTCAGTAGGGCTTAGATAACATGCACTAAAGCTTCCATTAAATATTAAACAAAAGCCTTGTTTAAACGTAATCACTTGCTTCTAACTGCCACTGAAAAGCAAGTACTCAGACTGATGATCCACTAGCAGGGAGCAATAATAATGTTTAGAATGCATATTGTACTTTTCAAAAGTGCTCAGAGTGCTTAATGTTGATGATTTCAGAAACATGTACAGCATTACTGAAAAGCTATGTAGTATGAATATTAATTAGTAATAATATTACCCACTTGTAGCTGGGACCTCAGGTTGCATAAATACTGAGCTCCAAAGCCACCTGGATATGGTGAATATTTGAGCAGAGGGACTGGAAACAATTTGAAAGTTTGGGAAAGTTACTTTTTGGACTTGAAGACTTATGATTCCCCCAGCCAGATGCCAAAAGGACAGGCTAGATGGGAAATTCTGGAAGTTGCAATACAAGAAAGTAATTTTCCCAGACTCTGGTTCTTTGCTACAGAAGTTATCACTGTAATGTAAAGTTCCACTACACATACCAGTCTGACAACATATGCAGGGACTATCAACTGCTAACTGCCCAAAAAAGACAGGTTCTTTGTTTTCTCTTGGATTATTATAAACTTTATGATCATCTTCTTTTCACTGACTTGGTGTTGCACGGTGCTGATTTTATAAGCCACCAGAAACATCACAATGGAAAATAGAAATATAAAGTGAATGTGTGTAATGAAGAAAGGAAAACATAGTATAAGCATCTTGAGAGACATCCAGCACTGGTCTGCTAATGTAATGTGGTATTGCATTGGTGCAGGGGAAGGCGAGTTGTGTGTTCCATGCTGGAATGTGGATCAACAGCACAGACCAGAGCTTTTCAACAGCAATAGCAAGCTACTACATTTCAACCAGGTAGTAGTGACTGGTGGCTCTCATATCAGCATAAAAGTGATTCTACTTTCAGTTCTACTTTAAACTTTAAAGGCACTATCCAAAATAGGTGAACCCCTGCCCCTGAGTAGGCTTAGCACCATGGATAGTGCCTTCAAAGTTTTCAATGAAACCTGCAGTAGATTTAGCACATCATTGAAACAGAAGCCACTAGCCACAATCCCACCCATGGATGCTTGAGGATTTTATTTGCTTTGCCTTGATCATGAAAATCCAACATCTTTACCTCCAAACTTTGGACAATAAATCCAGGCTTTTGAAAGGTACCAATCCTACATAAAATGGTGTATTTGTATAGTAAGATCTGTTTAGGAATGCATGTGTTTTATCAAAAGTATGTATAAATCTTCATACTTTAGAATAACCAGTGAATTTCATTTGGAAATGGGAATGGATTTGTGAAAGAACTCATGTGAAACTGCCAGAGGCTGAAAATAGTCTGATCCATCGATCCATAGTTTCAGCCACTTAGCCATAACTATCGAGCTCCTGCAACAGTATGTTCCTGAAACAACAGCAGCAAAAACAAACTTGCCCATAATTGGAGTACTGTTTTCCCCCTTTTCATTCTACCCTATCTTGCCAAAAAAAAGAGAATGGGTTTGCGCATCATTCATAGGAATTATATTAGGTCTCTGTTTGAGAAAGGGCTTTAGGCCACTAGCCACAGCATGTGTTTGTGTGTGTCTGGGTTTGGTGATTTTTTAAAGGTTTTCTTCCCTTAGCCCATCCTCACTAGCAGAGCCTGGGGTTTCTTAAATGTCAACAAGAAAGTAGAGAAATCAATACAATTCTTGAGATGTTTCCCACCGTGGTTGCTGTTTGTTAAGTGTAAGCCAAAGTTTCAAAGTCACCCATACAAGGCAATGGTGGGATCAATATAGGCTCTGTAAAACAAACTCTGGTCTTTTTCTTTCTCTTTCATTCTTACATGAGCTCTAGCATCACTTATGTTCATTATCTTCCATTTTTGAACCCTTTTTTTTTTAATTACGAAGAAAGGCTATGTAAGTGTGTAGTTATTCATCTTCAATTCTGACTTATGGTGGACCTATCAAAAGGGTTTCTTGGCAAGGTTTGTTCAGAGGAGATTTACCATTGCCTTCCTGAGGCCCAGAAGGCAGGGATTTGAACCTAGTCTCCTGGTGTCCTACGCACTGGTGGTATAATGTATTCATAATCTTTATCATCTTGATATTCTATGTACATACAATTGAGGGTACGATGTTTTACTTCTCTTTTTTTAACAATTTATAAAGCCTTCATAGCATCACACTTATTTTTCTAGCAACAGTTGTCCATAAGGCACTGGAACTTCGAAACAACTAGATGCAAAAAAACAAACAAAGATGAAACAAAACCTAGTTAAGTAAAACCAATTTTCTTTCTCAATAACTAAGATATAATTACGTTTCTGTGACTGCAACTGCGTAAGAGAGAGTCTCACTCCTTTTGCTATGTAACTTTAATTTTAGTTACACTTATAATTACGGAAGCACGGCATCATTAAAGGATGGTACAGCAATGCCACCTGGTTCAAGTGCTGGTGCCTCATGGTCTGTTGTGGGTGTTGTGGTGAAGATGAAGAGGGTGGGAGGAAAAAGTACTTTGTACAATAAGTCAATAGCCCCTACCCATCAGTTAGTCTGTTTTTAAAGCGGCTAACCAAGAGTTCCAATTTATTTCCTTTTCAGAAACAGGAAAGCAAATGAGTCTTTAAAATTGTAACTATAATGGTACCCAGCTGTTTGGGGAATTGCTTTTACTAAGCTTGTAACAAAGTAGGGGTTTTTGCATTTTTTTTAATTGTTAAAACCACAAAAAGTTGATACATAGCATTAATTCACAAGTCATTACATTCCACATATATTTTTCCTGTTCCTTCTCCTTATACTTCACAGGTTGAAGATTCTCAGTCTCTGTTCAAGGGCTTTATCCCCAGTTTCACTGAGGGGTTAGAATATCCCTCAGTTCTCTCCTCTGTAACCTTCCCAGTGCATGCCCCTCATCCACATTCCTTCTGTCTTGCAGAGCCTGCTGTTCAGCACACGAACTGTGACCAGGGAGTCATAATGCCTGTCATCCTGACTTTTCCTTTTTGTTTGTTTGTTTTCTGTAAACCCATAAACAGTCTCTTTTCCCTCTTCTCTCTTTGCCATTCCTCATCAAAGTAAATATTATTGCACAGCAGAGAGCTGGGGGATTGGAGCTTCCGGTTCCCTAGAATGGCATAAACAAATAAGCAGAATGTGCCAACCGGGTTGTGTATCCGACACTAAAACCAGACAGCTGCAGCCTTCAAGGTGCTCCCAATTAATACTTTGAAGAAGATGCTTGGCTGTTTGCTGTTATGATTAAAATTTACAATTAGACCCTGCTTAAATGCATATTGCTTGATTTAATTACAGCGATTACAAAATGCTTAGCTCAAGAACAAGAGTATTAATCACCTTCCTTTCTCTTGATGCCAAGCTGAGGAGAAAGAAAATAAAACCCTGAAAGGTTATTAGCAAAGCTAGTCTTGGGAAGTTAAGCACAGGGGAAGTTCAAAAAATTCCTTCTTGAAAAATGGTTGATTTGTTCAGCTAATAAATGCAGAGAACCGACAAACTGAGAGGGAAACCTGAGAGTACTTGATGTTCTTTCCAAGATGTCAGACTCCACCTCCCAGGATTATCTCACTAATAGATCTGGGAAGACCACTCACTACCAAGGCCAGAATCCAAAGGCTGCAACTGTCTCTCTCACATAGCAGTCTAGCAATATTGGGCTACTGCCTTGTCTATGGCATTTGGTATGTGGTCTGCATTTAGCATGCAATGGTTTTGCACTGCAGCAACTAAACAAGCAGCTTTAGCTGGCAGAATATGACAGAGCTGGTCTACATTTCCATTTTCAGCAAAAGCGCCTTCAACTTTCTTAGATGAATGGCAACCATAGTTATATCCCATTGTTAAAACTCAGGGTAGAAATGGTTTCTAAAGATTAAATAGTAATATTTCTGCCCTGAGAATGGATTTCTTGCCAAGCAAAACTCAAAGGAACCCCATCAAAAAATGTGTGTTACACATGTTGGGAAAAGAGTTTTTAAAAAGAAAGAAATGAGAGGATACGTATGTTTTATTACAAATACAAATGCATCCACTAATGTTTGTTCTACCACAAAAACTAGATGACAATTTTAATAGTATTTTTTTAAAAAAATATATAAACACACATGGACACGCACACACACAAACACTGATAGACACAGAACTTAGCTCCAGTACAACACTGTTACATCACAATATAGCATCCTCCAGAGGTGGGAATTTGGGAAGGGGGGTGCTTGCCTATGGCCAGCTGCACAACCGGGACTGTGCGAAGTGAAGATTAGTGGCTTCCATGTCAGGGGAGCAGTCAAACCACTGTCGGTTCCATTACAAACAGGAACTGTAAAAATCATTCCAGGCTTTAGAGGAACTATCCCATCAATGTACATTACCACTTTTTCCCACCTTGTCAGGCTCCTTTTTCTGTAAACAGATACAAGTCAGACAGGTACAACACTATTCTCCCTATGCTTTAATGAGCTGAACCTGTTGAATTTGTCCAGTACAAATGTTTGAGAATTTTGTTCACTTTGTACAAGTACTAATCAAAATGTATATTTTTTACAAATTTCTCCAACAATAGGATGATTTAAAAAAGAGAGAGAGAGAGAGGGAGAGTGGTGGATAAAGCTACATCTTCTGCCAAAAACAAAGGTTCAACTGAGTGCAGAAAACTTGCTTAGGCTGTGCCTATTTGATTCATCCAGTAAGATGTGGACACAGTGGTGTAGCTACCAGTGTGTGTAGGGAGTACCGTGAAGGTATTGCTTGCTTCCCAAAAAATAATTCTGACCCGCAATGAAACTTCTCTTTGCTCCCCAAATTTCTGCTTTAACAGAGAGTAAGGCATGAATAACTGTAGTTATCTTGAAATCTTACATTTGCCGTGTTTGTGTTCCCTTGGTATCTTTGCCTGTCCCTTTCAGTTGGATGTCTAAAAAATACTTCTAAACACTCAGCTGAGGTTTGCACTGCAATGCTAGAAATTTGGGGTCTGCAGGAAAATTTCATGGGGAAGGATATCATCTTCATACAAGATGATTTAAATGCCCTCACTTTGCCCCTCCTTAGCTATATCATTATATGAACAAGAGCGCCAATGCCACCAGTTGATGGCTTCCATGTCACTGAGGAAGTGCATATGCTTTGGGTTTTAGTACAGACTTTAAAAGTGGTAGGCAAGCTGCTAAGCCCTAATGATGATGATGATGATGATGATGATGATAATAAATTTTTATTTCTTACCTGCTTCTCCCCAAGCCTCAAAGTGGTGTACAAAATAAATTAAAATACAATTAAAACACATTGTAGATTAAAATACACTGAAAACACATAAAACCATTTTAAATACATCAGGTTAAAATTCATAATTCAAAATTGACTGGGTAGGCCTGCTGGAAGAGATAGGTCTTTTGTACTTTTTTAAAATTTTGACAGTATGTTTTGCTGTCAAATCTCTTCCAGAAGGTCATTCCACAGTCCAGGGGCAGCTGATGAGAATGTCCTCTGGGTGACCGTTGCCAGTCTAGGCCTGGTTGGTTTAAGTAAATGGCCCCCAGAGGACCTGAGTGTATGGGCAGATTGTATGGGAGGAGGTGAACCTTTCGGGTATTTGGGCCCTATGCCCCCAATAGGTTCAGCCTCTTAGATTTCAATATTGTGGACTTTCATCTCTGCCTGTTTTAACTTTATACATTGCCTTGAGTCCCAGGGCTAATAGTTACCACCATTATCATCATCTGCCTTAATGCTTGGAATAAAACCCAGATTGTGCTCCCTGCTGACATGGGAGCAACCACATGCCACTAATTAACATTACATTTTCCAAAAAAAGTCAGATGGTTTTCATTCTCCCTAAGATGTGTCCTAACGCAAACTGACTGGTATTTATTGTCTAAGCTTTTATTTTTATGTCACCTTGTTGGGTCAGCAACATGATTTCCCTGAAGTTGCTCCAACCTTGTCAGCTCTGGTGGGAGGCCAACAAAAGTCATGGCCTTAGTCAATAAATATCTGGCAGTTAGATCACTCTAGTCTTGGCCTGTCAACATCTCAATAGTTTTTTTTTTTCAGCTGTGCCCTAACAAATAACAGTGACCTCAGAGAATCATGGGAATCCTTTAGATTCTTTCCTCTCTTCCCCAGCTATCCACTGCACAGTGGGAAAGACAAAAAATGCAAAGACTTATGAATCTGAGTGGGACCAATATAAGATTGCTAAAAGGGAAGCATCTAAAACAAACACCAGTAAAGGAAACGACTGTGTCCGTCTTGTGTATCCAAGATTTTGTTCCACAAACCCCAGACATTTATAAGGCAAAATTTCGTTTTTGTTGGACATGTATATTCAAATCACACGTACCTTATTTCTTATACCAAGAGATAAGAGCTACTAAGTGCTATACAGCTCTGCTTTAAGGGGAAATGGAATTGATCCAGAGTGGTACTGGATTGTTGCTGAAGGTTTTATGATGGTGTAGGAACATTATTATTCAAATTCTTCCTATTTCAATATCCTGTGAGTATTCCAATATGCTTTCCAGAGAAGCATGTGTTGATGTCAATTTAGGATGATTGTTTATCCAGTTTATCTAGATACGATCACTCAGACAGATGAAAGTATAGTGATTATAATTAGAAGGATTCATTTAGCCTGTATAACAAATATAAATCCCGCATAGCATTTGAAGTATGTTCCGTTTGCCTCAACAGCTTGTCTCTAAGATAGTCTCATTGCTGCACTGACAACATGAAGGACAATGGGTTGAAGGATTAATATGATTATAGTTTGAATGAACTTAGGAATAGAAATAATATTTGAAAATATTTTAAAATGGTTGAAAAACATGCTTTTCAAGTGTTGAGGAACCCTGATGAGAAGAACCTTGGATTGCAGTTTTCAGGACTTATTCTGCACAAAATTCTCATGTGGTTGTTTTGTGCAGAAAACAGCATTTTAGTGGGCAGCGTTAACATGTCTGTGTTGAAATATTATTTTCCATGCAGAAAATGCTATTTCTTTGCATGGAAAATGCTGCTTTCTGCACAACAATTCATGTGTGAATTTTGTGCAGAAGTCTCAAATTGCAAATAGCTGTTGAAACCTGCTTGGCTTTCAAAGACTTTCTCACCAATGGGAAGAAAATTGCTGAAATTACTTGTTGCTACTTTTGAGAAGAAACTTAAGTGAAGAATTATATCTCTAAATGAACTCCATCCTTCAAATTCAGACTTGTTCCTCACAACCACATAACTTGTGGCCAGTGGTTTTGCTTATTTTCGACTCACAGGTGGTTCTCTGACTTGCACAGTGCTAGCACAGGCTAAAATCTTGACATTGAGTTCATATATGAATACACAGTTCAGATTTCAGGCAACATGGCCATTAGGATGACTGCGATTTCATTAGATAGTGATGTTTAAAAGACCAGCTTATGGGTGTTTACTCATAAGTAGGTCTCACTGATTTCAATGATGCTTGTTTTCAGGTAAGTATACACAGGTTTGGAGTTTTACAGGCAATTTGATGCTAAGAAGAAGTGGAAGAAAAGAAACCTAAGTATTATGTTTCGTGGCAATGATAGTTGATGTCAGAGATATAAACTATACCTCATTATATGACTCAATTTAAGTTGGAAATTTTCCAATGTAAAAGGGAAGGTTGATCACATTTATGTTTTAACTATCATGATTAAGTTGAAACATTAGCATTAACTTAATACCAGAATCAGTTGATTAATTAAGGCCATTTCCGGATTACACTATTATTATAGTGCTATTATTCTACTTTCAACCTGCTATGGAATCCTGGGGTTTGCAGTTTAGGAGGGGCATTTAGAGTTCTCAGCCAGAGAGCTCTTTGGCCTCAGTAAACTACAAACCCCAGAATTACACAGGATGTTGAAAGTGGAATAATAACACTGTAACAGTGTAGTGCAGAAACAGTCCAAGTTACTAATTAATTAATTGAGAAATAGGATAAATAGATTTTTTTTAAAAAAAACTGTTTTCCAATGGGTCCTTTTAAAATTTTTGCAACACTACATCTTGTAGATTCAGCCAACTTATTTTAGTTGATCATTAGAGTTTGATAGTTTAATTCATTCCAAGGTTAAAATATTTTATTAAAAGATTTTAAAGCAATAAATAGTAAGGACAGTCCAGGTGGCCTTCTTGTTTTCTACATTGGAGACTGCATAAAAAGTACTCCTATGTCTCATAAACTGGAATTCAGAAGCTTTTAATCCTGGACCTTTTGCTGAGATCCATGTGGAAATTAGTAAACTAATTCACTTTCTGTAAGCGTGAGAGGGGATAACACCATGAGGGAGGGAGAAAGAGAAGGCTTTCTGATGGATGAAAAATTAGGTTTTCCAACAATTTATACAGCTATTTCTTTCTCTCCCAAGCTCAAAAATAGAGAAGCAGCTAGGATGGTGAAAAGTAAATTCATGCATAGTATTTTTCAGCTTCATCCTGGTATGTCTTTTACTGCAGGCATGTGGCTTAAATTTAAATAGTAATTTAACAAAGAAAAAATCTACTTCAAATATAAATGCAATTCCATTATATTTGTTCCCTTCTAATATGATAATTAAAAAAGTAACTCCTTCGTACTGACTTTCCTATCTCCAAAACAAAGTCAGTAAGATATTATAACCCTGCTTTTCAAATCCTTCTGAAATGTGATTAAGCCTATTCATAAGGTTTTGTCTCATACTGAGCTCACCTTTGTATGAACGTGATAATTAATTTTAGGAAAGAAGAAAAAATCATACATAATTCCCCAGATCTTCTCTTAATCAGATATTTTTTATTGGGATACACAGCATATCTGTGACATATCCTAATCTTATGACATCTGGTGGTAAATGTAACTAATCTTATTACTGCTAAGAATATTGCCTATCCTTTTACATACAGCTTTAAATATTTAGGCCTATTAAATGTTTTTTATTTAAATTAAATGCATTTGTTTATTGCCTCTTAGTCCTCAAGGGTTCCCGAGGCAATGCGCAAGATAGAAAAATCAGCAAAATGCATTCCTGAAAAACAAGTCAAACCATTAAAAAAATCCCAAGAAACACATACTTGAAAAGCCAGCCTTGGTTTCAAGCACCAAAAGCGATGTGGAACTATAGTCTCTTGGCTGCTTACTGGAAGCTCAGTAGGGATAAAGCCAGATTTTTGGAGGGAGTTTCACAACCAGTGACTTGCTACTGAGGAAGGCTTGTCCCCGGTATTCAGTACACTAGTTGGGGAGATCTGCAACAGAGCCTCCATTAAAGATATCAAATTCTGACCCAGCTTGGTTACTAGAACCGCCTGGAGGGGATCTACTCAGTCAATAGGAATTATTTATTTATTAAAATAGTTATATTCCACCCTAAATCAAAAGGTCACGTGGCGGCTTACAAATAACATTGAAATAAGCTAAACAGGCTAAAATAATAGGAGTAATTTAAATAAGTTAAAATGTATCAAACATCATAATAATGGATTAAAAACAGGTTTGGTTTTTAAAACTAAGTACAACGCTATTTTGGATGAACTACAGAAGCCCAGGCCTCTGGTGCGTAGCCATGCTTTTTCTTGAAACTTAAAAGTAAAGAATTGTTACCCTGATTTCTGGGGTCCCTTGGGGGACACCTCAATGTGCTTCATGTGATGGGGAATGGAAACTAGCCAGAGCATGAGCTATAGCAATGCAAGAGGCATGGTAACCTAGCAGGGTCTTTTTACCCAGTTTTTACGGGGTCAGGCCAACCCAAAAACCAAACAAGAATGTCCAATAAATGATTTTATTGAATTCAAGTCTCACGCACCAATGCAATCATACATACATGCACCCAAGAGCTATTAAGAAACAAAAGAGAGGAAATTAGATAGGGGAGTATTGAAGGGGTACAGCTGGGGTGATACTGCACCTTTTCCTGAAGTCTGGGGTCCAGAAAGGCAGCGGAGAAGTGGGGCTCAGCATGGGGAGGGCTGAGGGGATCACTCAACGGATGGAGCAATGGTCTGCTGAAGTGACTGGGAGTACTCCAAAGAACCACTCAAAAACTGGGACTATTTGTAGGGGAAAATGTACCTGGAGGGCTAATCCTTTCCCGGGAAGAACAATGGGTGTTGGAGCGATAACGAAGCTCCACCATGGTAATTTCCTTTGTGCGATGGGATTGCAAGGTGTTGCCAAAGTCTCAGGATCTTCAGTGTGACTTCATGTAAATGGTCCTCGCCTGATAGAATATTTGCTTAACTTGGGGCATGCTAATCCCCTCAAATCAGTGTCTCGGGGCTGAGGACCCTTTGTTTATTGTGGATTTACACACCTACGTGACTGGGGATTTTACTGGCCTGACCTGGTTTTTGATCTTTGACCATTGCTTCCCATGTGCCCATCAAGGTGACCTCTCAGGCACATTGAATCATATTTTAATATCAAAATTGTAGACCCTGGGATAGGGTTTTTCCAGTGAGATAACAGAATGTTGGCACCAATCAGGCATCCAAGGGGAGGGCATTCAATAATTAGGGTGCCATGGCTGAGAATGATCTCAACACGGACGATTGACCTCACTGGAGGGACTCAGGGAAAACCACTCCCCAGCAGATGTCAGTTCATGCAGACACATATGGGGATTTATGTGTGTGTTGGCTTGCACTTACCACTGGTATAAATACAGTCGATTCTGTCAGTCTACTCTGGTTTAGATTCAGACCTTATATCCTAAAGGAAAAGAAAGGTTTATTTCAATCAAATTTGCAGTTATAACCTCTCTTGAATGTCTGTGTGTAAGATCTTCATAGAAAGATCTCAAAAGGATCAGTCCAAAGGCCTATGTAATCCACTATCTTGCTCCCCAGATATCTAGGGAAGCCCATGAGCGGGACATGAGGGCAATTACACTTATGTGCTGTCATTTCCAAGTATGTGTTATTCAGAGCAGTAGTAGCATATAATCAGAGCTGGGAAAGGACACTGTGGGATGAGGCAGTATCATCTGCTTGCATATTCTCCAACATTTTTCAGATGAAAACTGGGACACATGTGGTCAATCAACATCATGGGAAAAGTTATTAATGAGGAAATAAGCTTCGAATTCTCTTGTGTTAAGATCTTATCTAAATCAGATTTTTCTTCCAAGAAACCATGTAAATGATACTCTAATTTCCCTTTCTCTCTACGTTGCCTATAGAGGAGCTAATGGCTAGGTATGCCTGCCTCTTGAATTTCTTGTTGAGACTTAAGTAATGGGAGATTTCCTTGAAAATTTGTTAAATCATTTTAAGTTATCCATTTATCAAAAAGTATATTTTCTCTTTTATAAAAGGCTTCTTGCAGCGAGATCCATAATGGGGTTTTGTAAGGTTTTACTAAAACAAGATACAGAGGAAGAAACAATCAAGACACAAATGATAAAATGGGCCCAGAATATAGGTCAATCACTAGAATTACAACAGTGGGAGAAAACATGGACTAAAAGATTAAAATGTACAGCTAATCAAAATATAAAAGAAAATATCTATAAAATGCATTATAGATGGTACTTCTTCCCAGAAAAATGATCTAGAATATATAAAAATTGTAAAAATGCTTGTGAAGAGAGGGACCTTTTACCATACTTGGTGGTCTTGCAACAAATCTAAAAAGTTTTGGAAGTCCATTCACTTAACTATTGAAAAGATTTTAAGGATTACATTTAAAATGGAACCAGAAGTGTATCTTCTTGCTATAGTTAATGATAAAGTAGAGGAAAATTTTGGAAGACTTATTTTCTATACGACTGTGGCAGCTAGACTGTTATTTGTGAAAAAATGGAAATCAGAAGAGGTACTATCAGTAGATGAATGGTAGTTGAAGGTATTGGATATGGCAATTATGGACAAGTTAACAATTTTGTTAAGAGATGGTTCTATAGATAATTATTTAAAAACTTGGGATCCGATGATTAATTTTCTCAGAAATAATTATTCTGAAATAACAGTAGTTGGCTTCTCTGATTAAAAAATGTATATATATATATATACACACATACACACATATAATGAGAAAATTAAATTTATGATAGAATTAGATAAGAATTATAAAAATGTGTAAGGATCTTTGATTATATTGCTTAAGAAATAACCAAAGAAATTCAGGGGGAAGTTTTTGTTGTTGTTGTTGTTGTATTTGTATAAGTTTACTGACTTTGTTTTTATTTTTTCCTTTCCTTTTCTTTGTCCATCTAATTTTTATAAACTACGTTTTATTATTGGTAACTTTTCTCAAATAAAAATAGATTTAAAAAAGTTATTAATGAGGAAGAATAGAGAAGCCAGGAGAGGCTGCAGCAGTTTGCTTTCCCCTGAACCTTCCGTGAAGGGCAGGATTCTGCCCCTTCTGTCCTTTTTGCCCATTAAGCTAATTGAGTGCAAACTACTTTTGCAATTCAGTTTGCAACAACTGGCATAAGCTGAGGACAAAGGGGGAAAGTAGGAGGAAAAGTGGAAAATGGGATGCTTTAAAGGCAGCTGGATTAATAAGGACTGGCTCTGCCAAATCAGGACAGTGGAAGGTATAAGCTTGGCCCAAAGAATCTGCTGCTAATCCTGGACCATGTAGCCAACCTCCTAATGGCCACTTTCAAGGACCTGCATCTTCCATGGAACTATATAATTTATTTTTTTCTGGGAGATTGAACATACTTTATTGTCTTTGAGACTGTGCCTACAGCATGGAAGAATATTATCATTTGAAAAATCTGCAGTTGTTGGCTTTTCTGGACTAGGCCATTTGGCTTCCAATCTGGTGAAATTCAGGTACATTCCAGTCCCATTGAACTAGCAGGTGTACTGAAATGTGCAGCTAATTACAGGATTATTAGTTTCAGTAGGCGGGTGAGAGTTAAAATATTAATCTGCCTGAGGCTTTTGCAGTTTGAAGACACAAATTAGAGGAAGCTATCTTCAATATGATGCTGATGATTTACAGTGCTATCAGAAGATCTTCAACACGTCTGTTCAGAAGTCCCATTGATTTTAATAGGATTTACTCCATAGTAAGTAAGTTAGTTAATTTCTAAGAAGCATATCTCTCTGAATAAAATGGATTCCTTCCTAGGTAAATACACTTGAAACGATGCTGCTGCTGTTGTCGTTGTTGTTGTTGTGAGCTTTCAAGTAACTTTTGACTTATGGAGGCCCCAAGGTGACCCTATCATGGGGCTTTCTTGGCAGAATATGTTCAGAGGGGCTTTGACATTGCCTTCCTCTGAAGCTGAGAGAGTGCGATTTGACCAAGGTCACCCAGTGGATTTTCATGTCCAAGCAGGGATTTGAACCTGATCTCTCTAACTATGTCTTTTGACTCTTCTTCATTGATCACAGTAATACCAGTAGTGATCTCCAACTGCTTCTGTAACAAAATTCTTAATCTACCAGATTTCTTTAATGATATTGGCCTAATTCCAATGAGTAGTCCCAACTTAAATAGGCCATTGAATCAATGAGAACCTTGGTAAGTACACACTTGTGTAATTTCCCTTGGTTCAATGGGTCTGCTTTATTTGAGCCACAACTGAATTCAGACCAATGCTTCCATTGGTCCAGGGACATCATTTTCCAATATCCTGTCAGATCACACTGCTAGTGCAATGTTTTCTTTAGCGTACAAGCCATCAAATTTTCTTTATGTTTGGCTCACAATTTGGAATTCACTAGGTTAGACCCACATAGGTAATTATGATGGTGGTAATGGTATCCAGAAGCCAGACTATCAGATTCCTGTTTATATCTGAACTCATTCCCATTTGTCCCACACATACAATGCTCTGAGTGATCTACATGTGTGTAAGTGCAGGTTACACATACGTAAGCCCCTTCTTCAGTGAGGTGCTGTTTTTGTATCCTCACACTCTGTCTGAAAGCATCTGACTTCTAGCTGCATCAAATCTGCTGCTAATCCTTTTTGCCACAAGGAAAGAGGGAAAGCACTTCAGACCATGAAGTCTGAGTTCCTTGGGGAAGGAAATGGTGAGTGCACTCCATTAAAGAGTGCATGCTCATTTACCCCCCGCAACTGTGCTGAGACAAGCTGGTTCTCTATAGTCTGAATGACCTCTGCTTCCCTTTCTCATCAATAAGTAACAGTTGCTGGGTGGTAGAGGATGCCAAACTCCATGAGCAGAGCTATGTGGACATTAGCAGTCTCAATCAATATGGCCATACTTGAACAGTGCTTATTAGCTAATGTTTCCTGATTCTCTTGCCATCAAATTCCAGTGTTTGTCTCCTGGGCAGGCAACTTATGGCCCCTCAAGATGTTATTGGCTTGCAAGTAGCCCTAACTAGCACAGTCAATGATCACAACTGCTGACTTAGCAAGTCCTATTGATTTAATAGGTCTGCTCTTATTGAGGCTAAAAATCATATTTAGCCTTTAGCTGTATCTAAAGCACTTCTTTACTTGGCACAGATTTAATGCATATCAAGCAATAAAAACAAACTATTCGTAGGTTCAATTAGTAGTCATTGCTAATGCCTCCAGCCCCAAACAAAACCAAAGCCTGATGAAGAGTGAGCAGACAGATTAGCCATAGAATGATCACTAATTGCTGGAGGGTTGATCATTGATTGCTGGGAGAATGATCATCCATGGAACACTGTATTCTGGACAGTTGCGTAGGGACGTGGGAGCAAGGGGGCGATTTGCCCCAGGTGGCAATGTTTTGGGGCATCCCAGCCCATAGCCATGCCCCCATGCACCCTGGCCATGGCCTTGAATGCCCTGGGCAAACCCCCATGTGCCCTGGCCATGCCCCCATGTGCTGTAGCCTTGCCCCCTTCCACCCACCCACCCCTCTACACTCTCCAACCTCCACCACTGATTCTGGAAAATGACAGCCAGACAGCCATGAGTGGGAAGAGCATTTAACATTTTCCTAAAGGTCCCACTAGTAGAATGTATTTCATGGTTGGGTTATCCAGTCTGTGTTTCCCTTTGAAGGGAGACAAATGGGATAAACATGAGAGAAAGATGCAATTCTAGTTTTAATAAAAAGTACAGTGTAAATTTATGTGTTAGTATTGTTCAGGGGAAGATTTGTTTACATGTAACAATGCATAGTTAAGTGAAAGTGTCTTCCAATTGCAACCTTTTTCTCTCCAGGGGCTCAGGAATAGGAGGGTAGCTCTCCGTCTAGGACCTGAAGCAATAACAGTTGTTTAATCTACACCTGAGAGCCACAACCTCATCTATAAATCAAGATGTAGTGATTCTATTGGATACCATCTATGCCTGCAGAAATGTTAGCTTTACAAGTAAATGTAAGCACATTCATCTTTGAAAATTCTGTCTGTGTGAAGTCTAGAATCATGGTTAAAAAAATGAATCAGTATATTTTGGGCAGATAAATAGTTAGATGCTAGGCATCTCAATAATTCAGTATGATTGTGAAGCGTATAATCTGCAGGAAACCAATAACACTCCATTTAAGAAGCTACTCAAAACCTCATGAAAAACCTCAGTAAACATTTTATTTAGAGATGGCCCTGAATTTATGTACTGTGTGTTTCTATATTTTGCCCCTCTTTGTTCTTTTGTATTACAAATATATTTGTATAGAAGACATTCTAAACCAAATGTCTACTATGCTTATCCCTTACCCAAAGTTGTAATTCTCTGATTATGATAATATGATTGCTTCTGCCAGAATTGGTTCCAGTGATTCAGGGATTCCACCAGAAGGCCAA